>BMAV01003169.1:7515-19880 GCA_019973955.1 Trichonephila inaurata madagascariensis
GAGTGAACTAATAGTAGGAATTGAATAAAGAGCATGATTTGTCTGCACTGTTGTAACAATACATATCCGATTTGGCTAGTTTGGATGAAAAACAGGTTTTTGACGCCAACTTTTGTTTTTGTTTTAACACTTACATTGTTACAACAATGAAGACGAATCTGAGTTGGCGTCAAAAACCTGTAATTAATTTAATTTAATTTAATCAATGAATTAATATTTGAAAAAACTGTATTAACATCAAATGTCATCCAGAACAAGTTTAAAAAATTTATTTGAACTTGATTGGATGAATAGAAAGTATTTTATTAACGATTGAAAGTTTGAACAAGATAAATATATATATAAATATAGAGAGAGTGTGAGCTAATAGTAGGAGTTGAAAAAATAAGTAAGCAATTCCAGTGTAATATTAAAAATTATAATTTACAGATTTTAAACAATTGAATTGATAAAACTGAAGGATATTTTAACTTACAAAAATAATCATAAAAATAATTAAATATACCTCTTCTAATAACAGATACAAATATATTCCTAAAGTGATTCAATAGGTAGGCCATACATTGAGACAATAAATGAGACATTTTTTTTACAAATACCATTCTTACGGCTGACTTTTTGATACCTGCCAAATCATATCTTGCTTAAATTTCGTGAGTCAGGCGACGATTACATCTTTTACTATAACAATGCAATTACAATTTTGCTAATAACTGTTACACGAATAAAGCCACATTCTGCATGATAAGGTGATGGGAAAACAATTACATACATTTCTTTGAGAACTTTCTATTGACAAACATTTTTTTCGGGGTTCATTAAGGATAGCTCTAGAAAACACCAGTATCTTCTAATCGTGAATTTCTAGAACAGTGTGTAATGGTCCCCCCGTGACGTCCATTAGTATGGGAGAGTTGGAAGGAAGATTAGCCATGTTCAAAAAAAATAACTTCTATTTATTTACTATTATGAACAACACAAATTCTATTAACCAAGTTAAGAGGTGCACCAACTACTAAGTATGAAAAACAATAGCGAGGTAGACGAGATACTAGAAGACTTAATAAATCGGATCACTTACGTTCAGGCAGTACACCTTCTAATTCCAAGCGACCTCTAACCTAATTTAATTATTAATGGACAAATCGTCAATCTTAATCTTACACAAATCAGCTAAGAAGTATTCACACCTCACTTCACATTTAATCAATCACTGCTATCCGTTAGCAGTCTAACCTCTCTCGCTCTCTCTCAAACTTTAAAGTTTTATCTTTATATACACAAGTCTTTATTTACATACTCACATCATCTTCTTCGGGGAAAGGTTTATAATAGTATAATTTTTAAAGACCCAGTGTTCCCCAAGAGGATTATTAGTTGAAAGAACGCGAATAGACCCGTCATAACCTGAGCTAACACCCTACTCACTACCCTAACTTCCACACCACGCCATCTCGAGGACTTCGAGCCACGACAGATTTAACGTGCAACAGCCTCTCTGCACAACGGGTCTGCGGTGGCACTAGGGCTCGAATTCAGGAAACGCCAATTACGAGTCCACGACCAAGACAATAGGGATACCGCAGCCCAGTGGAGCACACAAGGGAGGGTGTCCTAGGGGTCCGGCCTTCCCCCATAGCCCTTGATTTTTTTTCAATCGGTTATAATCCTTTGCATATATTACGTAAAATTTAATTATGTATTTGTTATTAATAATTAATTTTATTAATTAATGCTAATTATTTATTCAATAATTAATTTTGTATTGTTTTTGTTGCCGAAAATCGACAAAATCAGAAGAATATGTTTGGCGGCGTATTAGAGTATGATACCAAAATGGTGGACTTTCGACCCTGGACCCCTCCCTTGAAAAATTTTTGTGTGCGCTACTGCCGCAGCCACTTTTTTTAATGGAACCTCTAAAAGTTTTTATTGACTCCAATCGGGAAAAACTTTTCTACTAGTATATTCTGACAAGTAAAATCTTCAATTCAATGTACTAATTAAGGAGTGTGTGATATGGTCGCTCTTTGGTGACCATATCTTTGATTGTCAGCGTGAATTAGAGGTGGGGGATTTTCAAAATGATCAGACATTTTAAAATTCTTAATATGACTTTATTAAGAATATAACACTTAAACTTCTAATAATTTAGATAAATTTATATAAGTGAGAATCTAATGAACCAAACACACAGCGGTAGTTAAACCGAATCACGTAATTTAGACCACTTTATCTAAATAATTATATTATCCACCTACTTTCAATTCTAATAATATTACAAGTCCTAATATCAAATAATCAGTCCTACCTTAATCCAAAATAAGATTCTATCACGGTACGAAACGTCTGAGCGCGCGTGCAATGGTATGCACCTTGTATCAATGGCTGAATATCTCGGTAACTTTATGATAGGCCGTCAATTTACACTCGTATCGCTTCCAAATATAACTTTCCCTAAATTCCCATACTGCTTACTGAAACTTCTGTTCTTTTAAAAGCTATCTTATTTGCATTTCATAATCGTATTTCACTTCTTGGATTTTGGTTGGAAAAGATTTGCCATTAATCTTGGCCGTCAAAGAACCCAGAGGTTATGTTACAGAAAAGACGTGTGAGCCCGTCACAAGTGTAATAAATCATTAGAAAAAAATTAAATAAAGGAACTTTATTAACTAATCACTAATTCGGATTTAATTCTCCGCACTAATTTGAACAAAATAATTCTAACTCAAATTAATTTTTAGCAATTTAGTAACTTATTATTTTTCTTACTATTTTTTTTCTATCTTAAATTTTCGCATCATTAGAAAAATCTTGAGCTACCTCATACAGACTCCTTGAAGTTTTTTTTTTTTTATTTGTATCGATTTTCTATTGAAAATTTCCCAGACATTAGATAAAAAACGAAGCATGAATCCATTCTATATAAAATAATCATACCAAAAATCTTTTTATGAGGGGGAATAAAACCATGCTTCAGCTGAAAATGGTTTCCTCGAGCAATTTATTCATTCTCGTGATTTATCAGCCAATTCTTCTATTAAAAGTGGTGCCACCTAAAAATTCATTGAAGGATCGTTTATAATCCAGATCCTTCTTTGGCGCTTCGAAATCGACGTGGTGTATCGATCAGACAACTAAAAAGGCCTTCATGATTTATTTCGGAGAGATATATTTTCCATGTAAAAAATGTTCTTTAATTCACTCAGACTGCGAAAAACCCATCACCACACAATAGCTGGGCACTGAAAATCAGTACCATGGACAAGGAAGCAATTATAAATGCTCTTAATAATTTAAATATTTCTAGGAATCGATTTTTTAAAATTAAATATACGTGAAAGGGGTTTTTTTTCATTAAAATTCCGTATCAGTATTCGAAACTTTTCTTGAAAAGTAACTATGGATGTGCCAATTAAGAGCAACAAAGTACGAAATGTCATAATTTGTTATTTTCCCTTCAATAATTTTACCTCTACATTTTTCCCATTCTACTAAGCTTAATGCGCAGATACTTTCTATTAATTAAAAGTATTATTTATAAATCTCTAACCGTTTGATATTATTAATAGAGCGTGAATTTTGAAAAAAACACATTATTTTCAGAGTTACAACCATTTAAAATAATTATCGGCGTCTTTTTTCTTAAAATTTCTCCCCTCTGTTGTCGTAAAACATGGATAAACCCACTTCAAAGTAATATATTTCAAAAATTCTAGTTGAGCCTCTGTGCAGACGTCTGAGTTATAGACAGGCAATATATTATTATAATAGAAGCATTTTCCCAAAAGGAGAACATTTTGAAAATGGGTCATTCTAAGTTAATTTTTTGCCGAAATATTGTATTTAAATAAATTTTTTTTCTCAAAATGTTTTTGCATGTATTCTAATCTAAGTGACACTAAATATCATGAAAATTATCCATTTATGCGCCTTTTTAAAATCACGGTTCCGAACATATAATCCTTAATAGTATTCATTAACTGTACTCTAAATACAGTCTGGTTCCAAAATATGAGATAACCGCCATGTATTTTAAAAGATTCAAATTATAAAGTAATTTATTAAACACAACTGTGAATTATACTATGAAACTAACTATAAACATTTTTATATTAAATTCCTCTCACTCTCTATGTATATATATATATATATATCTGCATTTAACCGTCCTTCCTTCCTTCCTCAGTGGCACGCCAGCTCAGGGTGGGCCTTGGCCTTCTCAAGAAGCCTTTTCCAGACCAGCCTTCTTTCTGCTAGTGTTCTCCAGTTCCTAGTTCTCAAAACTAGGAGATATTTTTCTAGACCACATTTAACCTTCAATGCGTCCTTTTTCTGCATTATTTCATTTTACTAAAAACTTCCTTTTCATTTCTGTTTACTATAAAAACCGAAACTATTTTCGATATTGTTCAATATTGTCGAAATTATTTGCTTCCTCATTTTATATTATTGCATTAGCTTTATCTCAGTTCTTATTTCTTATCTGAAGGTCACTATGCATTCCTAAAGGAAGCGTGCGTCATCCCTTGCTGCCATTCGAATAAAACAAAAGCAGAAACGTCTTTTCTAAAAATGGATAACATCTGTTGTCGCCAGTCCCAGATTTTAAATTTAGATTAGCACGTATCTTCAAATTATAAATTTATAAACAGTTTTCTCTGCTGTCTATCTGTATCATTGAAACATCGCTCCCCATCTAGTATAACTGTAGGTGCCTGTAGAAATGAAACTTGGCTGATTTGTATTTGGGGGATCAGGGCCGGCTCTAGTAGTTTTGAAACCCCGGACAAAAATGAAAAATGCCACCCCTCTCACCAAAGCAAAAAAAAAAATTATAATTAAAAAAGATAAGTTGTTCACATAGATACACACCTATAAAATTTGAATAATTCTTGCGTATTATTTTAAGTCTTACAAAATAATTCGCGAGTATGGACACATAATTACCTGTTATTATTTCAAACGAGTAAAATGTAAGAGAAGAAATCGCCCATTTCAGCCGGACAATTTCTTCGAAAAGAGTTTACGGATGGTGGGGATCCCAGACGTTTATAGCTTATAGTAACTACACTCAAGACTAAAATAAAACATCTCTTGTGGCTCTCTATCAACCAAAAACTATAATTACCACTGTCCCCTTTCGGATAACTGACCCCGGACATTGTCTAGTGAAAGGAATGTCCGTCGTAACCACACTCCTGGATGGGGAGAAAGTTGAAGATGTGTAAATATATTAAACACTTCGAACCCCTCAAATCCCAACATAAAAGAATACTGATATTAACCCTTAACTTCCCACTGTTGTATTTCTGCAACATATGATTTATTTTAATTTAACAGACTCAAATTTTTTTTAATTACCTACAAACCACTCATCTGAGGGAAAAAAAATTACTGCAACAAAATACATGCTAATTTTGTCACTAGATAGAAGTACATTTTTTCCAGAAATCACAACAATTATAAAAATCTCTGATGCTTCAAGAACTGTGTTTTGGCTATAAAAAGAATCCATTATATTTTATGCTTCCTCTTGTTTATTGACGAAATAAATTACCGGGTAAGAAATTTAAGCATTTTATGATGAATAATAAAATCCTCATATAAAAAAAAAGTTTTGTAATATACAGCACTACTGCATAATGTTGCACTTCTGCAACAAACAAAAAATGACTGAAATTCAATTTAAAACAGCTTAATATTTTTTTATATATATATTTTTCCCTTTTATTATTACTTGAGAACTAGCTGAAATAATTTTTCATAGAAATTTAAAAAATTGGGAAGTAAAGGGTTAAGCATACAAAATAAGGAAATAAGATACGTTAAATGAAATACCAAATTCCCACCTAATAATATTTCAGAAAATACATCAAATTTTTTGTGACGAAAAAATAGATATTTTTCAAATTCGATCCAAATACCACCCCGGGCAGGGGTCCGGTTTGTCCGGCTCTAGAGCCGCCCTGGTGTTTAAAGATAAAGTTTACAGATAGGATGTCGACACGTTTATATACTCTTCTCATTTCTTTTTCGTTGAATAAACTATTGCTCAAGATAACTAGATGTTAAATATAATCGAACCTCTATATTGCGAATTTTTCTATACAGCAAACTTTAAGAACCGTCGGACCTCTATATAAAGAAATCGCTAAATCCCGGAAAAAAGTTCGTTATTTGGAAAATTTGTTATATAGAGATTCATCTTTTAAACATCAATTCATAAACACTGTATATTAGAAAAAGTAATTTTTCTCGCCTTTTCTAAAATTAATATATGTTTATTTTATACATCTTACCCATCAAAAAAGAAAGAAAGAAAGAAAAACTGCAAGGAAAATAAGAAAAAAGAATGTCAAAGAGTTCACTGTATTTTCAAAATTAAGAAAATAATTTTATACTAAAATTAGTGAATTTTAAGGACATTTTAGAATTTAAAGCATACAAGTAATATTAAGCATACATTTTTTTAATAATTAGAACACGGGGACACGGGACAACTCCACTGAGGGTGAAAGAGGACATCGAAGATGTTTCTAGTGAACTGGGCAATGGGGATTAAAGGTTGCACTTTTTGGATGAAACGTCCAGAACTCTAATGCACTTGGCGAGTTAGGGTCTAATAAAACCAGTTCAAGATTTATAACCACTATAAAATGTATTGAAGAGAGAATAACTTCAGATTTTTTCAGAAATACTTTAAAAAAAGGGAGAACAAAAATTGAATCACAAAAAAAAAAAAAGTTCGTTATATAGGAAATGCAGTTCGCTATAGAGAGGTTATTTTACGAAGAAAATCGTGAAATGTTCAAGGTTCCGAGAAAAAGTTTGCTATATAGAAAAATTCGCAATATAGAGGTTCGTTACATAGAGGTTCGACCGTGTACGAGTATATGTTTGGGATGGTCTAAGAAAGGCCATTTCTCAGGGTAGCTCCCCTCCCAGGACACCCCTCCCCAGCAATTAAAAATCTCGGTTTTTGAAAAATGGGCTTTGTTGCTGCAAATACTTATTGACACCCTCATAAATATTATGGCAGCTTGTTGTGAGACTTTTATAGCAGTTCACAGTGCTCACACTCTTTATTAAACAGACTTTTCCTGAGGTAAGTACTTAATTTATGATTCATGATTTCACATTCTTTTTATATGACTCGTATTTTAATTCACAATTAAAATCTTTTCCATATTAATTAAAAATTGCGGCTTGAAAGTATGCGTGTGCGTTATACGCTGGATTTTACGGTACTTAAAATAGGGGAGTGTCACTTTTCAACGCTTTTTATGCGCTCGTCATGTTTTAATTTCTTGTTATTTTTCGCTGCTCTCTCCATTTTAAGATAGTGATTAATTTGTGACGGGGCTTTACGAGAATTTCTACTAATCCTCTTGGGGAATCTTTGAGCCAGCAAATAGCGTTATTTCACAGCCATCCCTCTCAAGAAGAAACCTTGATATGCAGATTAGCTAAAGTTTAATAAACGTGGATTAGGAGGAAAAGGAGCTGAGTCGTTGAAAGCAGTGCTGTTACGATAAGGATCAGAATTTAGCCACGCGACTAAAGGTCGGATTTTAACTATTAGAATAAATTAAGGAAGTTTGGATTTTTAAGATAACATTGAGTAAAGTTAAGATATTCAGATTTTGTGCGCTTATTCACATAGGCTTCGATCTCTCTTTATATCACTCCCAAGGTTCCCTTTATAATTTGCTTGTCTTGGAATATTATCTTTGGTCATAATAAATTGAATTTATCCTGGTTAGTCTGGGTCATCAATCTTTACCTTCCACAGATTTAGGTCGATTAGATGAGGAAAAAGCTTCCCTAGGGGGAAGGCCATTACAAATTTAATATTTTATCCCAACACAAAAAGAATAATTATGTATAAGATGGAAGATTTGGTTCTCCAAATATAGAAATTTGCACCTAAATAAATCGTTTCACATAACGTAAGTTTTCCATATACAATATTAATCCACTATATTTTCATAAAAATTGTCCAAAACTCAAAAAGGTATATATTTTCTTTTAATTGTTATTTTCATCTCACGTGGGATACGCCCAGTATTGTGCTCTGGAGCAGTTTAAGAGATAATAGGAAACAGTGTTGAAAGAGCAGGACATGAATTTCCGGATAGAAGTCGTATTAGTTTCCGGTATATTCATTTCAGGTTTTTTTTTTTTTTTTTTACAACAGTCGGCCGCTATGGGATTTTGTTGATACCAGAAGTTTATTTCATTATCGAAAAACGTGTAATTTATTAAGTAAATTTAATGGATGTTTGTGAGTAAAATTATATTGTGGAATATATAAACATAGAAGTTTTAAACTTACACTCTATAAAAAATTTTTTTCTTCAAAAAACTGAATTTTTATAATATATATTTATGTGAAAAGTCAACACACACAATTCAATTGAAACAAAAAAAAATTAAAGATTTCGTTATAGTTGATATAAATAAAATGCCCGAGACAATTATGCCATTATTTGTAAACACTATTATAGCATTTTGCATAATAAGCAGTTCCAGATCACTAATTCCTTTTTTAAACGTGGGTTATGCTTCAGACTGACCACCTGATCGGGATATTTGCTCAAGCACCTCAGCGCCCAATGGTCACGTATACTGAGATGAGCACAGTAGGCTTTGGCCGCCATGGGCTGCTGCCCACTATAAATATAAATTAGCTAATAATCGTTAAGCTAATTTATATTTACCTTTTGTATGAAAAACAATACTTAATAAAAAAATAATATTTACCCATATATAGTGATGATATAATAGTTTTTGGTAAAAAAAATATAGTGAGTATATATCTGTATAATTACTTTATATTCTAATTACTTATGCCTTATTAAAACTAACAATAACGAAGTTACAATAGATCACCTTGTAACGGGCTCACGCGTCTTTTCTTTAACATAACCTCTGGGTTCTTTGGTGGCCAAGATTAATGGCAACTCTTTTCCAACCAAAACCCAAGAAGCGAAATGTGAACAAGAAATTCAAATAAGATAGCTTTTAAAAGAACAGAAGTTTCAGCAAGTAAAATGGCAATTGGGGAATGTTATGTTTGGAAGAGATACAAGAGTGAATTGACCTGGTTAAAAGTATCGTAAAGTTACCTGGAAACCCAGCCATTACTACAAGGTGCATACCATTGCACGCTCGCGCCCAGACATTTCCATATAAAGATTTAAGTTAAGTTTGGATTAAGGTAGGACTGATTATTGAATATTAGGACTTGTAATATTATTAGAAGTGAAAGTAGGCGGATAATATAATTATTTAGAGAAAGTGGTCTAAATTACGCGATTCGGTTTAACTATCATTGTGTGTGTGTTGTTCATTATAGATTCTCCCTCATTTAAATTTATCTAAATTGTTAGACATTTAAGTCCTATTCTTAATAAAGTCATATTAAGTATTTAAAATGTCTATTCCTTTCGCAAATCTCACACCTCTAGCTCACGCTGACAAAGATACGGTCACCAAAGGGGGGTGGTATCACAACCTGGATACAATATTATACAGTATATGGATAATAAATTAAATAGTAATATTTTTTGGCAAAACACATGTAATCGTAATATTGTAAAAGTTCATCTTTTTTAAACAGTGTAACCATATATCTACTTATATGAATATTATTCTCATTTATTTTTAGCTACTGGAAGGACAGGATACTAGTGACGGGGAGGTAGTATACCCCCTTCCCCCCATACACATATAATGTTAGTAACAAAAAGCGTGGGAAGCATATAAGGTCCGTTGTAATTTATTATAATTTAAATAATTCATCTGTGAATTAATAAACCCCCACACAAATGAATCTAAGAGTTCTGACCTTATTTTTAACTACATTTGTTCCAGAGTTCGTAAAAAAGAAAGACGAATTCATAATGAAATAATTTTTTGCTTACTTCATTAATTTTTAAAGTATTATACTGAGAGGATATTAAAAGTAAGCCTTAAGCAGACAAATATACGAATACATTCACAAATTTAAAAGAAATATAAGCTGAGTGTAAATTAACTCATGCTCACTAAGAAACATCTCCATTTACAAAATCGAAGTGTTTCAAATTAAATCAGCATCAGTATAACAATAACATTTTCCATTATTTTTACAACAGGAAAAAATAAGATTCTTAACACACTGTGTGGTATCTCGTCTTGATAGTTTCTAAGAACATCAATATGTACGAAACTGAAAAATGCAATTAATTTCATTTTAACATACGAGCAAAAACAACTTCGAGAAATGAAGGTAGATTCTCTGGTGTTAGTGAAATCGACGAAGTAGAATAAAAATCAGACTTAAAAAAATGAAGTCAATAAAAATAAAAGTTGATTTCACACAAACTTCAAATAGATGTAATTTAAAAATTCTTCAACTGTGATGGATGGGCTGTCCCATCCATCAGTGTACGAGAGTTAGAAGTAAGATTAGCCATAGTCAAAACAAATACAATTTATTAACAATTCTCACCAACCAAAGTTAGGAAATGCAGCTTTAGATAAATAGGGGAACAAAAGCGAGGAAGACGATTTAATTAATATTTAATTATAAATTGAATCACTTACTCTTAAAACGTCTTAGCCATACACATTCCAAAATAATAGAATATACGTTCTAAGTTAACCTACTTTAAGCCGACGCTAATTCAATTTAAACAGCTAATTGACCAAATCGTCAATTTTAAATATTAAGCAAATAATCTATGAATCACTCTCGACTAGCTTTCTATTATTTTACGTTAATCACTATCATTTAGCTTCTAACCTCTCTCCCACTAAAACCTGAAAGAATGTTAAAATATAAGCCTTGATTTTTGCATAAGTCACGTCTTCTTCTTCGGGAGAAGTTTTCAATAGAATAATATTTTAAGAAACAGTTTTACCCCAAGAGAATTAATAGGAGGTGCGCGAATAGACCCGTTACACAACCACATTAGATCGTAAATGATAAATATTTTAATCAAAAAAGAAGATTTTTATGCATATTCTAATAGAACAAATCGGCTAAGAAGGATACAGCGCAGCTTAACTTCAAAAAAAGCTCACAATAAAGAAAATAACGAGATAAATAATCCTATGTAGACTAACACGATTTATTATTAATATAATTATAGCTATAGTACGGTAGGTAATATTTATAATTGACGAACCAAAGAAGGAACAAAATACATTTAATGAAAATGATACTATTTTTCAACAACATTTAAATCGATTCAGTGTTGCTCGAACTGCAGCAGACTTTTCATAATATATTAAAATACCAATATTAAATTACCCAAAGTGCTTTAAAATAGAATCTCATAAATATTATTTCATGTAAGCTGCAATAATATTTGCAAATTCAATTTATAATTTATCCTTTGTACAATTGTGCATAATTAGCAAAAGTCCATTTAGAGTTGAATAAAATCGTTTGCCTTAGATTATTAATTTTCCTCGAGTATTGCAGGTGTGTTAATCCCTTTTAAAATACTTATCAACTTTAATGCCTTTTTCGACCGCAATTTATTTCTTCCAACATCGATTTAACATTTCTCTGAGACTGCCGTAAAAGTTTCTAGGAGGATCAATTTCTAAGCCTCTGTAGATTGAAATTCTGTGTGCTAAATAAAAGAGAAAAAAAAGTATAGTGTACGTGCTTCCTTCAATTTTATTCTACCACTACCTTTTCTTTCCGATAAGATTTTCTATACTTCTAACAGGTAAGCGGATGAGTTATAGACTAACTAAATTTAACAAAAACAAGTAATATATATAAAAAAAATTAAGTCGATTCCTACTTACGTCAACAAACAAAAATTTTATTTTAGTTACTTTTTATTAAATAGTTACAATTAATATAAATATGTATATTCTTAGAACAGAACCACACTATTAAGTGACAAAATTTAAAGCGATTTTCCTTGAAATTTTCCTTTTTCATTTCTATACAGGGTTTTGTGGACTATTTTTTGTTTGTTACTATTTGTTCATTCATTAAATTTAATTATTCCAATAAAATAATATAGTAAAAAGAAATCACATTCTCAGAAATTAGGCCATCCCAGGTGGGATTCGAACACACGACCTTTGAATTAGAGGTCCAACGCGATATTCATTGCGCTACAGAAACACAACGAGCGATTTTCCTTTAAAAAATGGTGTTGGACTCTTATTTTTGTTTGTTACTATTTATTCATTAATTAAATAAAATTAATGAATTAATATCTGAAAAAACTGTATTAACATCAAGTGTCAACCATTTAAAAAAATGTATTTGAACTTGAGCGAATCAATAAAAAGAATTTTATCAACGATTGAAATTTTGAAAATGTTTATATATATATATATATATA
>BMAV01003169.1:24448-37306 GCA_019973955.1 Trichonephila inaurata madagascariensis
CGTACACAAAAAGAATATGAAGTTTACCTTAGGACTTTTGGAAAAAACTTGTAAATAAATGGCTGAAAAAATTAATGGTATTTATGTATAAGCGTCACCACGGAAAAATTGGTGCCACGTGGATCGCGCCCTGATATCAAAACAAAGATTTTAACATGTTTCATATAAAAAAAAAGAAGTTAGTCAGATTTTGGTAGAAATGGAGCGATTCGCGTAGCGTCAATTTTGTTGCGTAAGTACCAAAACTTTTTAACGAAATTTTTATTGCGTAAGTACCAAAATTTGGCTAATACATATAAGCACCAAATTAATTAGTTTTTTTTTTTCACAATAAAAGGTATTTTCACTTACCACCATCAGAAGCCGATGTGTCATCAGAATTCAGAGAACTTACTAGGATCGTAGTGGAGCCCGTACTTGTGGAATCTGTCGACCAAGACCCTGAATAATAAAAAAAAAGTATAGGATAAAATTATTGGTGCTTCCTTATGCAAAAACATATCTAAATTTCAATCAACAACATATAAATAGAAAAATGTAGGAATTTTCCTTGATTAAATCACCCAATAAAATTGATATGATTAATTATCATCCAAATAAATTATGGAAAAATACATTAGTATCAAAATTAGTATTTCAGCTCTTGTGTGCAACATTTAATCATCAACGCTGCCATTTTTAAAAAAGATTCCAAAACGTGCTTAACGTTCAGACAGAATAAAACGGAATTTACCTTTTTATGCGTAAATCAATAAATCTTTTTAATATTTTTTAAATAAAGTATCAAAAACAGAGAGCAAATCAATTCCGTAAGAGTTTAGCAATAAAAAAAAGAAGAAAAAATTGTTATTTTAAAACAGAGATGCGACAGTAAAAATCGTCTGTTCTTTGCCAAATGGGCATTCTACAATTAAATTCAGTTTGTTCTATAATCTCGACCTAAATTAGAAAGAATCACAGGTTTATCTGATGTGCATAGATTAGACAGTTTAAAGAGATCATGTCGAAAGTAAGTAATCTGCTTAGAGAGTAATTTTTCAAGATTAAATCACTAATGTGAATAGAAATCAATGATACTGAATCCAAGAAAACCAAATGGCAAGATTTTTGTGATTAAACAAGCAGCTAATAAATTGATTCTTGCTTTTAGATGTGGAAGATTAAGTCATACGTTCAATAAATACTAGTTTTACTTCTGTTATTCATATATGTAGAAAACAAGGAGATGTAAATATATATTATTCATACTTACTGCTCAGAAAGTTTTTAAAATTTACATGTTTTAATTATTATGGATAGTTAAGCATTATAATGAAAATTTTAACAAAAAAAAAAATCATAGTGAAAAATTAAACAGATCACATACGGTAACTTTAAATGTACATATTTATAAAAATAAAGTTTGTTCTTTTTCTTTTTGGATTCAAAAACTACATTGCATATTTGTGATTTTTTGTTAAAATTTTTTCAGGAATGCTTTAGAATGGAGAACAACTCCGTTTTTATCAACAAAAAAATAAATTGCAGTAATTATTTGAAGATATAAATAAATAAAATTAAAAACATGAGGCGAGAGAATATCCATTTTTCAAATGAGTTCTCGAGTTAAAGTGCTATATTTTTAAATTTATACAAATGATAATATGCAGAATACGTTCAAAGTAATTTCGAAACGAACTTGGAGCAACTAGATTTGCGATATTAGACATGACACTTCACTAATACTTTACATGCTATCTCCCCAAAAAATACACATTAGTTTCAGGAAATAAATCACTATC
Organism: Trichonephila inaurata madagascariensis; assembly: GCA_019973955.1. Classification (NCBI taxonomy): domain Eukaryota; kingdom Metazoa; phylum Arthropoda; class Arachnida; order Araneae; family Nephilidae; genus Trichonephila; species Trichonephila inaurata. The sequence goes on from BMAV01003169.1 coordinate 26,230, forward strand.
CAATTTCCCACTACGCAATATGTAGAATTTGAGATTGAGAACCGATATTTAAATATGGTATATGATAAAATATGAAGTTAACAGCACAATAAGGTATGCAAAGTTTAATCTCATTCCGTAATACCCGTAGTAAATTTGTGAGTAATTTTAGTTTAGTTAGTCTTAAACAACAAGAGCGTGGTTTTCATTGATTAATAAATACCAATATTAAGTTCAGGTCAAACGTTGAATACAAATTAAGTTAATTTCATTTATGAGAAATTTGTACAAAATATATAGATGAAATAATTTTTTTTTTTTTTTTGTAACGAAGTATTTATTCATCCTTCCAGTTGCACAGATATACAATAGTTCTGGAGATTTTGACCATTGTCTTTTGCTAATGATTTTCAGTATTTCTAGCATGTCGAAATTCAAGTGTACCTTAAAAGAGAATGGTAGAAACAGCAAAAAATATAGTTAATATGCATTGAACACAAAATTGGAATCATTGAACCCAAAAACAAGGGTTTACAGAACGATACAAACATTTTACTGTTGTTTTTTAAAATCATTGTGTAAGCCTGAATTACGATTTTAAAGTGTTAGCTACCCTTTATATTATTGTTATAAATCGTTGAAAAGAGTAAAAAAGCAACCAACTCAGCGATATTTTTCGAGTTCCCCGTAAACTTAAAAAACGCGTAAAATTAACGTACACGTGACTTAATATGGTGACGTCATTAACTGCAACAAAGTAGCCACCATCTATAAAAGGGGTTATAAAATGCAATTTAATACCATTTGAGTTTTATTTCTTTTGCTCACGACGAATTTCTCCACTTAAACGTTTGCAGCTACATCTTAAATTCACCGTAATGAGGTCGTTTCACGTCCTTCCACTAATCCTAAAGGGAAAATATTTTTCATACATATTGTTTGATTGGAGAACCTCTTTCTGCAAAGCAACCACGATTTATACCAGGGGTACTCAACCTTTTCTTCTGCAGGGCGGCATACATATGCCAACTATTTCGTTCGGGCCGCATACATATGTTAGTTATTTCACGCGGGCCGCAACATAAGGATAAGTGGGAGGGGAGAAATGCTTTAAGACCAAGATAACATTTAAAATTTAAAATGCGGAAAATTGATCAAAATATTATAACTCCTGTTTTGCATTTTATAATTATTATTTTTTATATTTTTTTTTATTTTTGTCACTAACACTAAATTATAGAAGCATTTAAGAAACACTCCTTCAAAATTTCTGCATCAGTAAACGGTTTTATATGTTTACCAATAATATGACAAACTTCATCGGATGTCTTTGTTACCACTGTGATATTACCACGGAGAAAACACTTTGTTGCTGTTGCAAAGATTATTCAAGCAAGCCTATTTATCACCTCTTAAAAGAGATCGTCGAGGAAAAGTGACATTGAATGATTCCTGTTTATTGGTATTTTTTAAATACGCACTTTCGTGAGAAATCAAACAATTACTGATCCATGTTTGTTTTTCACTACAAAATAGTCAACCTCCCAATCGTCTTGAAACGATTTTTTTTTTCTAATATTTTTCGCTTGCAAGGTATGAAAGATAGTTGAAAATTAGTTCCACTCATAAAATTGTCACTACTCCACTGTTGTCTGCTATCACTAACCGTATAACAATTCCAAATAGAAAAAGAATATTAATTGGCACCCGTACGCCACCGACAGCAAAAAGCAAAATTGATATATTTAATTTCTTAACAAAGAATTTCCTACGAAATTTTTAATACAATGCCCTTAAATAAGTAAATTTCTCACAGCAATGGACCATGACCGGGGCACTTCAAATGGCTCGGTGGGCCGCAGGGGTTGACTATTGCTGATCTATACTAATGAGAAATACTATTTAAAGTTAAGTGAATTGAGTTCGCGCGAGAAAAACTGAAGATAGAAATTGGACGTGTGCTGTTAAATTAAATTAGAGTTCACATTTGAATTGTTAGTGTATCAGGAAAAATGGATAAAGAACCTGTGGTGGAGTTCGAGGAATCTTGCTGAGTATCGGCATTTAATAACAAGTATTTTTTCATTTTAAGCATTTAAAGCAGGCTAAAATTGACTGGTTCCTCATTCGTTTAATTAAACTCACTCCTTGTCCGAATTGCAATGAGACCTAAGCCACTTCTTCCCACATAATGGCTTGTATTGGTTGCCATAACAGCCAGCTACTCTCAAGTCCTGCTACAGTTCTTCCGTGTTTAAAAGCGCACGGGTTCATGGACTTGATCTAGATGTTTCTGTCAGTCAAGTGGGATAAGAAACAACAACAAAGTTGATGGTAGTTGAAAGGTTACGAAAAAAAAATAAAAGTTGTTTTATAAAGAAGGCTCTTCCTTCTATAAACCTTCACACCAACGCAAACGCGGATTAGTTGCGACATTGCCTGGCCAACATTCATTTTTGTTAAAGTTATACCCCAAACCCGTGTAGGCTAGATTCGAACCGGGCACCTTCCGTTCCGAACGCCAGTACTCTATCGATCACACCAAAACGATCGTCTTCGCGTGATGTCTTAGTACTGGTTTTATTTAGATACCGCTACACTACTCTCCCACCAGTGAGATGGATAGGCGAACATTCTTTTTTCCGTTCGTTTGTTACGGAGAGGATGTTTATTTATTTTATTTTGTTTTTTCTCTCTCTCATTATTTTATTTATTTATTACTTATTTTTCTTGCTTAGATGAGAGAAAGAGGATCGTTCGTTTTTTTGGAGAGAGAGTTTGTTTTTTATTTTTTATTTCTTCTCTTATTTTTATTATTATTTTTTTTACTCTCTCTTCTTATTTATTATTATTCATTTTTCTTGCGGTAGATGGTGCCACGACAGTTCAGAAAGTTGCGTTTTCTTACATCAGTCCAGGGTCATCAATGCAGATAAGATTAGAACTGGGCACCTTCCTATCCGAACGCCAGTACTCTATCGATCACGCCAAGACGATCGTCTTCGCGTGATGGCTAAGTACTGGTTTTTATATAGATACCGCTACACCCATTTTCAATTGCTGCGGAATACATATTCTTCAAATCTTGTAATAAATCATTTTAATATAATTAATATTGGCATTTAAACAACTAATCAAAACAATCAATTTAATTTTTAATGGCCTTAATATATGTTACTTTTAAAAAAATTTCAAAGTATTTTTACAATTTTTTAATTCAAATCATTCCAATTCTGAATCACATTGTATCCATAGCAAAAAAAAATCTACTTTTTTTATTGTTTTTCAGACATGACATATGTTTCACTTGTTTGCTCATTAAATACGCTATTAAGCCAAATTAAACACGTTACAATGGCTAAACACAATTCGACGTGTTCTTAAAATTAACACATGGAAATACAAGTACCATCAGTAACTCCTGTTAAAATGAATCATGGAACACAACTGCAATAGTCGGAGAAGTGCTGTTTCATCTCGTCAACTTCCTCATACAGCTGTTTTTGAAATTGACTCGCCTATTCTGAAAGCAGATTGTTTTCACGCTTGTTTACATGATTAAAAGTATGCATTTAACCAGCTGCGTTTGAAGGTGAAACGGAATTGGTGGAACATCTGGAAATCCAGTGTGAAAGAGTTAAATTGAAGGCGCGTTCTACGTAGAACGAAATGAGGGTATTATATTAAAAAATCGTATTCTTTAAGTTCGTGCCGAATTGTTATTTTGAATTTGTGAAGTAATCTTAATGGAAAGGGGCTTCTATAACTTTTGATTATTTTTCTCAGACTTAGAACATTGTGTGTGTGTGGAAAGCAATAAAATACATTAGAAAGAGAGAATTAAAATCAAAAAGAAAGAGATTCCGTTTTCTTTTTTCCTGTTCCAGTACTAAAAGTATTTTTATGTATATTCCATTGATTTATCAATGAATTTTCTAAAGTTTTAAAAAAGTACTTACAAAGGTTTTTTTTAAAATTAGAGAAGAAATGTAAAACGCGTTGATTGATAAAGAAGTATACAGTTTCAATGCACTGTGAATCAAGAATAATGTATAAGATATTTTATATCACCTGTAACAGAAATGTGTGAGACTATTTTAAGTTTGTTAGAGACAGTAACAGATCCCTTAGTCACACGATGTACTCGGAGCAGTAACTTCAATTCCACCCTAACGCGTATTAAGATATCGTTCATTGATAGGGGCTGTGTGTGATACGCTGTTTAAGCTTCATCCAGGACTTTTACTTTTAAGCAAACAGCCCGCAGTTTTAAATTTTTCATACCATTGTGAGATCGATTTTCTAGTTGGATATTCATCTCCGAATCGGGATCGAAAATGCCTTCACATAGCAGTTGTGGATTCCATTCAAGAACATAAAAAGCTTTTTCCTTCCATGCATACTAGGGATGGCGATCTGAGATCCATTAATCGAAGAATTGATTTCTTGGGCCAAAAAAATCGATTTTTTAAATCGATATGTAGCATCGATTGTAGCATATTTCATCCAAGAAAATCGACATTCGATTTTTTCTGTTTTGGTAAAAACCATAAAATATATTATTTACAATTAGTTGAATGTACTGTCTTTAAAATCCGTAATATTACGGTGTTGGCGGTTAAAGGGCTAATTTATTGGGTAGAATAAAAAAAAACTATTTATCATCACGTTCACTCAATAGCCATGATGTATATATATGAGTATCGTGGGATCATCTGTTCTTTGTGCGCGCCTTTTTTCGACTGCCAGCAACATCGCAAGTGATGAGCGGAACCGCTTGGATCCCAGTAAACTTGACAGGCTGTTGTTTTTACCTATAAGCTACTATATCTACTATAAGCTGTATTATCTACTTTTTTCAATGTAACAAATACATTTAGAAAATAATTGTCTTCTTTTATACCTGATAAAAATAATTGTAATTGTGTCGAACTCCCTGAACTAAAAAATTCCCTGATTTTACAGATAAGAGATCGTTTATTATGGTATCTTTCTTGTTTTTCATAAAATGGGTATATATTTACATTGCAGACGAAAAAAAAATCGATTTTTTAGAAATCGATCTTTTAGACCTCGATTTTTTGGTAAATCGATTCATCAGGGTACGTTTCGAATCGATTTAAAAATCGATCTTTTTCGGGAAGAATCAGCATTCCTAACGCATACGCAGCCATTTCGACTGATTAGTCAAGTAACACGCCTTCTGTTGCTTACGTCACTTCTATCACGGCCTAAACACAAACTTTAAGAGTACATTTATTTTACGGTTCGATAAGGTGGTGCCTGTCCTTAAACTGCTACTGTCTTACGGCATCTATAAAGTGTATACTTCTTTATGTATAGGAAAAAAGCGACTCTCACACACATTAGTATTACGAAACTTCCGGAACTGTTACACTAACAAACCAAAAATTTGACACAGACGTTTCTTTTGTTCTGTAGAAATCCTTTAATAACGGAGTTTATGGAAATTGCAGCGGATATATTGTAGGTCTTGAATGAAAAATGGAAATCACAACTTCCCTTTTTTTTTAATTTCTATTTCTATTACATTTATTAAATTTTATTACAATAATAAATTGTTTCTGAGCATTTGAGTAATGATATTTCTTAGTTATAAATAGAAAATTCATTTTAATCCCTCTGTTTGTACCTTGTACACCCCCGTTATTGTCACTGGTCGCGACCCCTACAACTCATCACTTCTACGAGTTCTCTCATCCCGAGAGGACGTATTCTCCCAGTCGTCCCGCCGTAGAAAAGTGTTTCATTGCTTTTAAGTGCCTCTTTGTCTAATATTACTTACCTTTAAATTCATTGTTAATTTGTTCTTGTTATTTACCTATGTTAATCATAATAAATATTTGTTTGTTATGGATTAAGGTTTTATTTCTTTCTCTTGAGTATTATCGACGTTAATTTTACTGTCGGCACCCACCGCATTTAGGCCTACCGCCCCCTATTTTCACCCTCTTCGTACTTAAGAAAATATTGTTCTTTCTAATAGAAAATTTTCAATAAATTAGATTCAGAATACAATTTCGGTGTCCAAAATATTTTTACTTTTAAATTGATACTTAAAACTAAAATCCATTTTAAAAGATACTACTCCCAATGGTTTTCCATGTATCTCATTCAATTCCTACTTTAGCTCACACTCTCTATATATTTATTTATGTTGGTGGAATTTTCAATCGTTAATAAAACACATTTTAAAGCGCTCAATTGAGCTGAAATTTTATGTACATGATTATTTTGGATGACAATACAGTAATTTAGTTATAATTAATAAAAAATAATTGATTAAAACTAATTATTCAAAGAATTACAAATACACAGCAACGTTGGCATCCTTTTTAGCGACTTGGGTCAAAACTTGAAAAGGTTTTTTTTCTCACATTTTAAAGCGCTCATTTGAGTTGAAATTTTTGTACACTATTGTTTTGGGTAAAAATACGATAATTTAATTATAATTAATTAAAATTAATTGAATGAAACTAATTATTTAAAGAATTACAGATATGGCCACGTTGGTTTCATTTTTAGCGACTTGGGTCAAAACTTTAAAAGATTTTATTTCGCACGTTTTAAAGCATTCAGTTGAACTGAAATTTTATATACACGATTGTTTTGGATGGCAATACGATACTTTAATGATGATTAATAAAAATTAATTACCACTTAATGTTGTGTTTCTGTCATATGTATATACATATTTATATTAATTGTAACCATTTAATAAAAAGTAGTAATATAAAAAAATTTTCTTTGTTGATCTAAATAGGAATTGACTTAAAAATTTTTTTTTATATTACTTGTTTTTAAAATTTATTTATATATAAATAAATTATTAGAGTTATTAGAGTACTAAATTTTACTTGTCCACTTCGCTCAGTATTTCATGTTGTATGGATATATATATGTATGTATATATTGAAGTTACTGATATATAAATCTTACCGTTAAGCTTTCATATGTATTGAAAAAATAAAACACTTTATAGCCCTCTCACCTCTTCACTCAAAAAATACTTGAATTTCTAAAACTGAAATCCATTTATTTTTTACGCCGCCACTACCCATCTTGCCAATCGATTTCCGCAACACCCGTTCTTAGAGGATCTCTATTCAACAAAAGAAACATGCATACCGAAATTTCAAGTATGCAGGTCTAGTCTAGAATATTTTTCTATGACTCCTCCTGACACCTCGTAAACCCTCTTGGGAGTCGATTTCCGTAAAACCAAATGCCTGCCAAATTTCATGTCAGTAGGTCCAATAGCTCGGAAGATCTCGAGATGAGTGAGTGAGTCGCCTTTCTTCTACAGTGAAAATCGTTTAACTTGAAACTGAGGGGACTGGAATATTTTTTCGTCTTAAAGGATATTGCCAAAAACGATACATATATTCAACAAAATTAAGTTTATTAGAAAACACTTGTAAGGGCGCCCCCCTCGGGTGCCCTTCTCCTAGATTATCAGCGTGAGCTAGAGGTGTAGGAATAAATGAAGAACTAGATGCTGCCATGATCTTAATATGACTTTATTAAGATCTTAACTTAAACCAATAACAGATTACTAAATAATTATATGATATGTGAGAGAATTTACGGTGGCAAAACACACAATATGTATAATACCGAAATAAGGTAACACGGACCACTATCAATAACTAACTCGCCTACGTTCAATTCTAATGCGATCACAGATCCGAATATTTAAATGGTCCGGAACCTTTACTGTCCAACGAAGTATCAATCTATCTGATCCTAGTTGAAGTTGCGGTTCACTGGCATGCAATGGTATGCACCTTGATTAAGGGCTCTCTGTACCAAGTAACCTCTCTTGACTGTCACCTAACTTCGCGAAATACTCTTCACACTTGCCACACGCACTAACATAACATTCCCCAAATGCCACCCAGCTTACTCTAAACTTCTGTTGTTTAAAAGCTTCCTAATTTGCATCTTACCTTCACGCTTTACTTCTTGGGTTGGTTGGAAAAGAGTTGCAATTCATTCTGGCCCCAAAGAACCCAAAAGGATATGTTAATGAAAAAACGCGTGAGCCCGTCGCACACTTTATTTACATAGATATGTATAAATGCAAGTATTTAATAAAAATCAATGAAACAAAAAAACATTCACTTCTAAAAAAATTCAAGTTTTTTGAAAAACAAAACATTTATTGAGTTTTTGTAAAATAGTCTGATTTATTTTTTTTCACAATCTTTTTTAGCATTAAATTGTCAATAAAGTGTATGATGTCGTACATTTTGTTCTTTATTTCACCACTGGTATATGAGTCTAAATAACTGCACATACTTTTCATGGTGTTCCTCATTTTGGATGACGTGGGAACAAGAATTGCTTTATTCATATAATTTTCGTCATCGGACAAACTCCAAAATGCCTTTGACTGTCATAAAATCGGGGCAGTTTACACATTATCATCATCTACTGAAACGAATTCTTCCGATGATACAGTAGGACAGTCCAATAATGCAGAAACTTTCTCGAACATTTCATGAAGTGTCGGCTCATTTTCAATACCCAAAAGAGAAATCTTTTCGAGTAAACCGATTTTCGTTTCGTTTTGAGAGAAAAAAATGCATGAAAATACTTAGTTGCTCGACGGAACCGTTGTATTATTTTGTGTTGAACGAAATTTCGTCTTAAGCGTTTTCGCATTAATCGGATTTCACTGTATATACGAGTGTGGTCGGACCTAACAAAGATACAAGACATTTTTTCTGAATTTTTTTTTAACATAGACTCCTTGTAACTCTGCACACTTCTCCCAGCGATGCTCCCATCTCTGTAACCCGTCCAAACAATAATCAGTGTTTTCTCTGCAAAATAATTGTTGACGAAGGTGATTACCTCTTCATTTGACGAACATCTCTGTCCTCCGAGCGCAATTTTTAGATGAGGGAACAAAAAGAAGTCGCTTGGAGCTAGACCTGATGAGTAAGGCGGATGGTCAAGCTTTTCAAACCGCAATTCGTGGATTTTCGTCATGTCAACAGCTGAGGTGTGAGACGGTGTGTTGCCTTGGTGAAACAAGATTTTCTTTTTCTGCAAATGTGGCCGTTTCCCCGCAAGTTCTGACTTTAGCTTGTCAAGTAATGATGCGTAGTATGCTCTTGTAATGGTTTTCCTTTTTGAAGATAATTGGTTGAAATAACTCCATGACTATTCCCAAAAAACAGTCGCCATCACTTTCCCAGCCGAAAAAACAGTTTTTACTTTTTTTTTGGAGCCGGTTCCCCCTTTCCAGTCCACTGATTGGACTGTATTTTTGTATGGGGTGTATAATGGCGTATCTAAGTTTCATCTACAGTAATTAATCGGCGCCAAAACTCGGCTTTATTGCGCCTAAACTGCACCAACAGAGCGTTGGAAATGTTCATTCGAATACGTTTTGGTCTAACGTGAGCAAATACGGCACCCAACGCGCGAACAGCTTTCTCATGCCTAAATGTTGATTTAATACGTGACAAACATGTTCATAGCCTCTTCTATCTCTCTTACTTTAATTCGGTGGTCGTCTAGCACCATTTGGTGAACTTTGGCGACGTTTTCGTCGTTAGTTGCAGTATTTGGACGTCCCGAACGTTCATCGTCTCCCAGGCTCTTACGGCCACGTTTAAATTCAGTTGCCCAAAATGTCACTATGGTAAATGATGGTGCAGAGTCCCCTTACACAGAATCCACTTCATCTTTGATTTGTGTAGGCGTATTGCCTTTCAAAAACAAATATTTAATGACCGCTCGATACTCGATTTTGTCCACTTTTACAAAAACACTCATTCAAACGACTACAACTGCGCGTCCAAAATGCTTGAAACTTTGGTAACTGTCAACAGATGAACAACGAAATTCACTAGCTTTTATTGACAAGTGTTGTTCCATCTTCACGTTGAGGTCAGAAACTTTTCAGACCACCCTCGTATATATAGATGTGGGATTTCCCACACGGACCATTCTTTAGAGGGCTCAGGCGACGCAGCCACCAGCAAATTAACGAAGGAGGAGCATTAATCAGGGAGCGGACTCTCGACGCGCAGGTCGAAGATCCTCTGCTGAGAAAAAAGGGAGTGACCGGAACTGTGGCCGAGCAGGGGCCAACCATCCACTGTTCGCAAGAGAGTAACGCGCAGGTCACTCTCTCGTCACCTAAACTCCATAAACCATCGTGAACTACGTGAAGATTAGTCACACTATAGCGAACTAGGACTTTAAACCAGTTGTATCATTGCTGAGTGCAAAAAGATTTAATCTAAATGCCATCCAGTGTCTTTGTGTAGTGAGTAGAACTGTATCGATTGTCCAACATTAAACGTTAGTTTTAGCAAAAACCATTGTCTCATCAATCAAATACCCCTAGAACTGTGCCATAACCCCACATATATAGATACCACCTTCATTCAAATGTAATATAACCAGTGCCGATTTAAGCTCATCATGGGCCCCAGATCTACAGCCCCCATGGTGTGACGGGCTGACGCGTCTTCTTTAACATGACCTCTGGGTTCTTTAGGGGCCAAGATTAATGGCAACTCTTTTCCAACCAAAACCCAAGAAGCGAAATGTGAAAAAGAAATGCCAATAAGACAGCTTTTAAATAACAGAAGTTTCAGTAAGTTAAATGGCAATTTTGGGGAATGGTATGTGTGAAAGAGATACAAGCGTGAATTGACAGCCAATTGTGAAGTTACCCTGAAGATAAATCATTAGGTCAAGATGCATACCATTGCACGCACGCCCAGACACCTCTTCATAAGATTGAATCTAAATTTGGATTAAGGTAGGATTGTGATTATTTGATATTAGGACTCGTAATATTATTACAAGTGAGAGAAGGCGGATTAAATAATTATAGTGGGCTAAGTTACGCGATTCGGTTTAACTATTACTGTGTGTTTGTTCATTATAGATTCTCGCTTAAATAATATTATCTAAATTGTTGGACATTTAAGTTCCATTCTTAATAAAGTCATATTAAGAATTAAAAATGTCTATTCCTTTTGCAAACCCTACACCTCTAGCTGACGCTGACAATCAAAGATACGGTCACCCAAGGGGGGCGGTATCACAA
>BMAV01003169.1:44095-69545 GCA_019973955.1 Trichonephila inaurata madagascariensis
AACGCTAGTTTAATATCGAAGCGAGATTAGGCGGATAATTAATTATATTTTGATGTGATCTAATTGCGTGATCTTACTTAAATAAATCGGCATACTTTGGTTTATTCTCACTTAATATAAGTTTGTTCGTTATATAAGTAATTTAAGTTAAATTCTTAATAAAAGTTGTATTAAGAATTATAGAATGTCTCTTCCTTCCGATAATCCCACACCTCTAACTTACGCGGAACCCCCACGTCATAGCTATCGACAGATGGTTATGTCACATTGTCAGCAAACAGATGTTATTCCTGACATAGAGCCATTAGGTCAAGGTGCTTACCATTGCACTCCAGTAAATATGCAACATCCAGTAGGGTTGGATCAGTCGATCGAAATTAAAATAGGAGTGACTATTTAATATTAGGATCTGCGATAGTAATAGAATTGAAATAAGGCGAATTGGTTATTGATAGTGGTCCGAGTTACGTTATTTCGGTAATATATATATATATATATATTGTGTGTTTAACCACCGTAGATTCTCTATTATATATTATTATTACCTAATCTGTTAGATGTTTAAGTTTTAAGATCTTAATAAAGTCAAATTAAGATCATGGCCGCTTCTAGTTCTTCCGTTATTCCTACACCTCTAGCTCACGCCCTTCCATACTGATTCTAGCGTACTGTATCAAGAGAGAGCCTGAGAGACTTTGGAGGAGGCACTATCCCTACACCTTTAGAGAAATATATGATCGTGGTGGTGTAAAGATTTAGTCAGGTATTATGATAGACTCCCCCTCCTCCGGCATGTGTTTGACAAAGGCTCCCAGACTGCTTTTATATAGAAAGGTGATCTTGGAGTCCTCTGTTCAACTTTTACGAGTCAAAGATGGACCTAGGTACCCGTAAATGGACGACAAATCTCGTTCCCATAGGCTCCAGCTGGTCGACGATTATTTGGACAGGGATGATAATAGTCGCATGAATAGGCACTCAAACATCCTGACCTTTACCCTGTTTAGAATATGTGTAACGCTCTAGGAAAACTATTCGCTATCGCCTTCCAAGACCCATATCGAAGCTAACAACTTCCTTGCTGCAGGAGCTGCATTAACTGCTACAAGGACTTCTCAGCTATCTACTGTCGATTACGCTGTCACAGTGCCGATTTAAGCTCATTTCGGGCCCTGGGCGCAGAAGATCTACAGGTCCCCTTGGCACTGTCGGATTAAAATTTATAACCAGAGAATCTGCTTATGCGGACCCCTGGGTGTACGCCCCCAGCACCCAATGGATAAACCGGCAATGTGCTGCCACGCTGTGCGAATGTCTGGCTTTAAGAGAAGGGGCCATATACCTTATTAAACTCCTTTTTAGTTCAATATCACTGCACTATGAGCTTTGTTGATAATCATGCATACATAAAAGGATTTTTGAATAGGACGCCCCTTTCTCAACTATATATATATATACAATCTTGGACAAAAAAAATTAGCGCACCAAAAAGGAGTCATCAAAATGAAACGAAATTTTACATCCGTAATGACTACTTTGATATAAGTAAATGATTAGAAAATCAAAGAAAAAGGATCATTTATTTCAGAGAAAAAAGCAAAAGAACGGAGGATTTAATACCCTGTTGAATCCCCTCTAGCGCGAATGCATGATGCGATATGATCGGGAATTGAGGCATACAAGTTCTGTATGATGTCTTGAGACATTTCGTTCCATATTCTCTGTAACCTTGCCTCTAGTTCATACAAACTCGTGGGATGCCCAACTGCCGTCCAAAATGATCTCAGATATGCTCGATTGGAGACAAATCTGGAGATCGGGCTGGCCAAGGAAGGGTAGTAACAGAGCAGAGACAGTCTAGTGACACCCTTGCCGTGTGAGACCGAGCATTGTCTTGTTAAAAAATGGCTCCTGCGAGCCGTTTCATGAGTGGCAACACATGTGGTTGCAGGATGTCATGGACATACCACTGGGCTGTCATGGTGCCACGGATCAATACTAGGGGTGACAGAGTATTGTAGGCAATGGCACTCCATATCATCACACCAGCTGTAGGAGTGGTGTGTCGCTGTAAAGCAAAGGCAGGATTGAGGTGTTCACCACGGGGTCTCCACACTCGAACATGATTGTCATCACTGCTGAGATTGAATCTGAATTCGTCGCTAAAGACAACCTGGTTCCATTGGGCTGCAGTCCAGTTACCTCGTGCGCGGCACCACTCCAAATGGAGGCATCGATGGGTGGGCGTCAAGGGCAGCACACGAAATGGGTGCCGCGATCCCAAATGTCCTTCAGCCAGGTGCCTTCTTATGGTTCGAGAAGACTCAGGAGCCCCTAGTGAAGGTGCTACCTGTGCCTGGATGGCGGCCATTGAAGCAGTTGGCTGTACGCGTGCATTTCTTATGATGGGGTGGTCTTCTTGACGACTTGTCTGTCGAGGGCATCCTGAGCCTGGTCTTCGTGTAAATGACATCTCTCGAATCCACTGGTCACAACACAATCAGAGAGGCCTAATTGACGAGCTACTCGTCTAGCTGACCACCCAGCTTCCATCATGCCGATTATTCTCCCCCTCTCAAACTGCGACAGCTGCTAATATTGTCTTCGAAAATGGCGTAATGGCATGTCTACCTCAGCTCTTACTTTGTAAACGACCCAGCACACTCAAACATGCTTTAGTTACCTGTTTTATACTTCACGGAGAAAGACGTTTAACGCCCTCTACCGGCTATACGTAATGCGCAATCACACTTCGTTTCTTATCATATGCATATCTCCCCGACATGTACCTTCATGCCAAGTTTCGTTACGATCCCGCAATTATTTCTTGGTGCACTACTTTTTTTGTCTATTAGTGAATTATAGGAAAATATAAGAAGTATATAAAAACACACCTTTTTCATTAAACACAACTTGTGTTTGGATGCTTCATTATTATTTTCTACATGAATGTGAGTCTTTGTTTTACGTACTGTGCAAACTTTTGCAAAATTTGCGAGTTTTGAAATGTTGTGATATTATTCAACTGAGTTTTGCGGCCAAATATGATACGCAACTGCGGCTGTCTTAGAGTCATGATCACGAGCTTAGTGGTCGGCGATGCTTAAGTTGAGCCTCGGATTCTACTGAAAAACCGGTATGAAAAGTATGGGAAGAATTCAGAGTTATAAACTGCTGTTTGTAAAAAATGCAAAAACATGAAGGACTCATCAGAATTAAATGAAATTTAATGTACAATTGACTTGTACTAGTACAAATAAATGACGAAATTTTCAAAGCAAAAAAATAATATTAAGTGTCCTAAATCAGTATTTGGTGTAACCACCACACGATGCAATAAATGCTGCTATACGACATGGCGGGGATTCAAACAGATTTTGAATGCTTGTGGAAGAGAATTCCATATTGCTTGTATGCCCAGCAAAAGTTCGTCTTTTGAAGTGGCAGGACGCGGATCACGAGTGAGACGCCGATCAACCAAATCCCACACTTTCTCAATAAGCGAGATACCCGGTGAATAAGCAGGCCGAGGAAGAAGTTGCATGTGTTGGGCAGAACAGGTCTCGAACAGTCTTTGCAACATGTGGGCGTGCATTACCCTGCTGAAAGATAGCTCCAGGGATGCCTTGAAGGAAGGGAACGACTTCGGGTTGTAGCACTTCACGGACATACCTGTTGCTATTGAGATTACCCTCAATTCGTAGCAAATTGGATCATCCATGATACGAAATCGCACTTCAAACCATAACTCTGGGTGTTAGGCCACTATGTTGTTCAATAACGCACTCTGGAAGGCAGCGTTCACCGGCATAGCGTCTAACACGAATGCAGCCATCATGGTCCCACAAATTGAAGCGTGATTCATCTGAAAAGACAACTAGGTGCCAATCAGCTTGTCAGGCTCTGTGCTCCTGAGCCCACTGCAGAAGCAGCCATCGATGGTTTGCCGTAAGGGGGATCCTGTATAAAGGCACCCTTGCACGCAACCCGCGGTGCAGCAGACGTCGATGAATTGACGAAACCGACATTAGTACAACTGTAGCAGTAGACCAACATGCTGCCAACTGCCTGGAGGAAGCTGTACGGTCATTCATCACCATGCGGAACAGGTGTCGATTGTCGCGTGCTGACGTCACCTTCCGTTACTGTAAAGTTTGGAGAGAGCTAAAGAAATATTCAAAATGGTATATGTAGTTCTAAAGGTAATATAAATAACCATCTGTCGTTGGGATTTTTGGTTAAGCTATAAGGGTTTGACAGATCCATGTAATTTTTTTTTATTTAGGTAGGTTTTTAAACGGTAGTATATATAGTACCACATTGAGTCAGTGTTTCTCAAACTGTGGAGCGTGCCCTCTAGAAGGCGTAATAACCCTACATGGGGCGCGAGTACATTGAAAAGTCGGAAATAAAATATTATTAATTTACTGAGAGAAAGCAAAACAAACTACATTCTGGCATAATAGAAAATAAAATACACATTTACACTGATAAAATAGGCCATCTACAACCAAAACGCCCTTATATCGACCGACCAAGAGCAACAGAAATGAAATTCCCTCCCACAAACGGTTCCTGTACGACAAATCTTATACACGTTTGCATATTTGTATTTAAAATTTTGGAGGTTACACCGTTTTTAATGTACCATCATTTTACATTAGAAATGGCTCTTCTTGCGCTTACATTAATCTATGGGTTGAAACTTTAATCAATTAAATATGTTACCTAGACAAATGTATTGCTGAAGTTTCATTAGTCTATATTAATTTTCCTTGGTGTTGAGATTCTTTTTCCATCAGTGTAAGATGCATCCGAGAGTAACGTAGCACGGTTGTGAACTAAAAACGAACTTGTTTGACTTGAATAGTATTCGTTTGTTCGAAATAAAATTTGTGCAAAAAAGAAAAGATTGCGGAAATTTTGTACAGATATACAGAAGATGGTTAGAGCTGCTATACGACTCAAATCCGTAGAAATCATTGGGGTTGGAATATCGGTTCAAGATCCT
The DNA here is from genome assembly GCA_019973955.1 of Trichonephila inaurata madagascariensis. Taxonomy (NCBI): domain Eukaryota; kingdom Metazoa; phylum Arthropoda; class Arachnida; order Araneae; family Nephilidae; genus Trichonephila; species Trichonephila inaurata. The sequence continues at coordinate 49,107 of BMAV01003169.1, forward strand.
TTTGTTGAATTTATAACTGAAATCCATCAAGCTTGGGAGCTGAAGGCCCCTGGCGGCCGCCAGGTCCACCAGCCGCTTATTCCTCCTCTGATGTTGTCTTAATTATATTCATCGTTTAAAATGTAAATTCCCACAAGTAGGTAGAGCCAAAGAATGACTTTAAATGAAATATAATTTTTTTTAAGTTGGGATTCTTTACTTCTCGTTCATTAGATTCCAAAGGAAAAACTCATTTGTACAGCTGGCATCGTGGTGATCGCTTTTTTTCCCTTACAGTAGCCACATTGTGGGCTTCCAATGAAGGTACAAGTGTAATCTATACACCTGGCATTGATGGTGAAAAGCCGATTCTCCAGTCTAGCTGGTGTCGGTGTTCTATAAATGTTTCTTTAAGGAATCGCGTCTTTGGTCTTGGTAAAGGCGGTCACATCAAAATGTCTTGTTGCTCCTCCGGTCAATCACAATCGACTTAATGTCCACCTCTGATATAAAGAATATATATAATATTGAAGAGCCTCAGGATGACCGCTGGATACAAGCTGACACATTTCCAAAGTTAAAATTGCAATCGAAAATTATTTGACTTCTTTTGTATAAATACTTAATATTTTCTCTGATGAAACGTGTTTCAATACTAACAATCCGTTCCGAATATTTATATAAAGTCAAAAAAAAAAAAAAAAAAAATTCTTTTTAAAGCTGCTTTATAGTTGTACTTCTCAACTAATACCATCTAATTCAGTCCCTCGTATTTGGAAGCTCGTAAGGAAACCGGATAAGTTGCATTTAGGAGTATAAAAAAAAGCAATATACATTTTAATCTACTTTACGAAAAAAAATACTTCATCTCTAAAGAAAAACAAACTATTGAGAATGACTAACTATTGAAGACCAAGATAACATTGGAAATTTAAAATATGGAAAATTGATCAAAATATTTTAACTTCCGTTTTGCTTTTTTTTAAGTATTATTTTATAATTTTATTTTTGTTACTAACACTAAATTAAAAGAATTTAAGTAACACTCCTTCACAATTTTTTGCATCAGTATAAACGGTTTCATATGATTACCAATAATATAGCAAACTTCTTAGGATGTCTTACTGTAACATTACTTCTGACAAACCACTTTGTTGCTGTTGAAAATAATAATCAATAAAGCCGATTTATCACCTCTTGAATGTCATTGAATAATTCCTGTTTATTGGTAATTTTTAAATACAACACTCTTTCGTGACAAATCAAACAATTATTGATCCATGTTTGTTTTTCATTACAAAACAATCAACCTCCAAATCATTGGAATATTTTTCGCTTGCAAGGTATGAAAGATTGTTCACAAAATTAGTTCCACCCACAAAATTGTCGCGTGAGTGAGTGAGTGAATATTAACGTCGCACTGTTCGGCTACACGAGGGCGACTGACCACGCAATTTTGAACCATGTCCAAGTGACGTGAACGACACCTGAGCTGGCGTCCCCCTCTCCTAACTACCACACCCCACCAACGGAAGGACGTGTGAGCTCACGGCAGATTTATCGTGCATCGCGGCCCTACACGGCGGGTCTTCAGCACTACTAGTCTCGAGCTCATGACATGCCGGCCATGTGTCCGTGACCTTGACCACTAGGCTATCCCGGCTACTCAAGGTCACGGAGTCATGGTTGGAGTATCATGAGATAGAGCCTAGTGCCACCATGTTGATGAGCTGATACTCGTTAAATCTGTCGTGACTCAAAATCCTCACGTTGGCGTGGTGTAAAATGAGTGAGTGAGGGAATATTAACGTCACCCTATTCAGCCACACGGTGACGCACCTCGTAATTTTGAACCGTAGTCAAGTGACGAGGACGACATCTGAGCTTGCACCCCTTTCCAGATTTCCACACCACGCCAACGGAGAGATGTTTGATCCTCGACAGATTTAACGTGAATCAGTCCCTCTACATGGCAAGTCTTCAGTGACACTGGGCTCGAACTCATGACACACAAGCCACAAGTCCGTGACCTTGACCGTTAGGCAACCGTGGGCTTGGTGAGGCGTAAAAGTTTAGAGAGGAACGTGCTATACCTTGGGTTGCGCACTCATGGCTTGATCGAGCTTCAAAATTACGAGGTCCGAAACCAATAGCCTTCGCGTTGCTTCAGCATACGACATTAATAAATAACAAAGTGATTTATTTCCAAGATAGGTCACGGGTTTGAGTCTTGGTGCCGCTGAAGATCAGCATTGTAGAAGGGGCCGTTTCACGTTGAATCTGATGAAGCTCAAACGTCCTTCTGTTGGTGTGATGTGGAAGTTAGGAGAAGGAGGTGCTAGAGCTCAGATGTCCTCGTCTCTTGACCATTGTTCAAATTTACGAGGTCGGTTGCCAACAGCCCTTGGGCAACTTTATAATGTGATGACTCTCACTCTTAATATATTAGTGAAATGTATCATATATAATTTCGGAATGTTTTTTTTACTAGAAATTTCTATGGAATTTGAGATCTGTTGTCTAAACGAAATCTTAAAGGCTATATATCCAGTGGTACTCAACCTTTTCTCCCGCAAGCCGCATACACATGATAGATATTTCACGCGGGTCGCATACACATGACAGTTATTTCATGCGGGCCGCAACATGCGGATAATGGAAAAATGGACTATAAGACCAAAGCAACATTGACAAACAAAATTGATCAAAGTATTAAAACTCGTTTTTTGGCTTTTATTTTAATATTATATTGCCTTTTTATCGAATACGCACACAAACATTTATTTTTATGAGTTTTTACTGATTTACGGGATACTTTCTATATTTTCTTTCTTCTATGACCAAGCCTCTTGCTTACATTGTACTATTTAAAAAAAAACAATTGATAGAGCAAAATTGATACATTTGATTGCTTGATTGATAGAATTTCCTGTCAAATTTTTTGCATTGTACTCAAATAAGTGAATTACTTACTGCAATGGGCCATGACCGGGCTACTCAAAAAAGGCTGGCGGGTCGCAGGTTGAGTATTGCTGTGATCTAGTTCATTTTATTTTATTACTGTATATTTCAACGTATAACGCGCACTTTTAACATCAAAAATTAGATCGAAATTTACGGGTGCGCATTATACGCCTGATATAAAAATGACAGCTTTAAAAATGAAGAAAAGAGGAGCATATATAAATTAGATTTTTACAAACACACATTTGGTCTCCTTTCATAAATATTTTTTTTTTCACCTTCTAACATCCACATATTCCAATGTCGTTTTAAATATACCTTGAATGATTAACAGTGGCGTAACGGAGAACATTAGGGCCCCCTGCAAAGTCAGGGTTTGGGCACGAAGCCAAATCTTGCAAAGGGTACATACTGGCGTCAGTCAGGCTTTGAGCTCCCTAGACCCCCCCCCCCACCCGTGATGCGGGGGTTGCGGGGATGATGGTTACACCACTGATGATTTTTTTAATTCACACATCTAAAGGCTGAAATGGCGTTCATGCCCCTGGAATACCGTATTTATTCGCACCCAAGATGTACTTTTTTCCAAATGTTCATGCTATTGAAAATCGGGTACGGCTTAGAATCAAACGCGAAAAATTCCTTGGATGAGAGAAATTGATTATACTTCGGTGGTTAGAACAATTAGAGGCTTATGTATGTATATTTAAAAAAAATTTAATACTGGTAAAATAAGTTTTTTATTTACTTCTCATTAAAAATTTTTTAATTTCGTAAATATCGGATGTCGATAATACAAAAAAACCCATTTTACACTATTTTTCATTTTTCACAGAAACTTGCTGAGAATTCGGGGGTACAGCTATGAATCGATGATGGCTTAGATTCGAATAAATGCGGTAACTGCCATGTCTATGTGTGTGTTGCACTCTGTCAGTAATTTCTTCGCATTATCCGTTAGATAAGATCTGAACTTGTCTCAAATTAAAAGATTGTTTGAAGATACTTTCACCGAACATTTCTTACCCACAATTTTACACCGTTTTCGTCCATTCGTCTTTTCGTGCTCATAAATGTGTGTGAAAAGCCTTTCGGCAAATTAGATCTCGGCATTAGTTTTCTTTTAAAAATATTCACGGGTTTTAATGTTGTTTTGTGTTAGCTAAGTAGAAGAGCACTGCGATGATGCGAGATGTTTTGTGACTTATGGTTTTTATTTGGGTTTGCAATCCCGGGATTTCGGTATTACATTATCCAAATCACAGGATTGGCCCCGGGATTAGGATTGGGCCATTTATTAAAAATGCTTACACATTAGCATCGTTGAAATTGCAGTATAAAACTGAAAATATAATTAAAAATTGGTTTAATATTAATTTTATTAAAACAAATAAAAAACATAATTCATCATAAAAAACGAAAATAGTACATTCTGAAATTAAAAAAATATTTCTCCACATTTCTTGTGTTTTTGTGTAAATAAGTTTTAAAAAAACACAGCTCATCCAGCGTTTAATCTTTCAAACGGCTTCTTATTTTAGTTACAAATTGTCCTGCTGAAGAAAATGCTAGTTCGGATTCTTTACTATTAGGTGTTATCGTCATTAAACAGGAGTATGTTCTCTTTACGTAGTCACCACGTCTCTCTCCATTTTCAAAAAAGAGACATTTCTTTTTGAATTTTTGATGACAGTGTCTCAAATCTAATAGACTGCATTAGTGCATATACCTCTTTGATAACTCTATCTAGTTCCTCTGCTACACTTAAGGTATTCGACTACATTCGGAACCGTGATTTTGCAAGAGCGTATAAATGGATAATATTTATGATATTTAGTGTCACTTAAATTATAAAACGTATATAAAATTGTTTTAAGAATATTATTACAATAAAAAATTATTTAAGTACAATATTTTGGCAAAAAATCAACATAGAATGGCCAATTTTCAAAACATTCTCCTTTTATGGAAAATACTTGTATTATAATAATATTTTTCCTGAATATAGCTCAGACCTCTGTGCAGAGGCTCGACTAGAATTTTTGAAATATATAATTTAGAAGTGTATTTATCCCTATTTTACTACAACAAATGAAAGAAATTTTATAAGAAAAAAACGCCAATAATTATTTCAGTTGGTGGTAACTGAAAATAATGTGAATTTTTCAAAAATCCTAGTTCAGACTCTATGGGGAAGTTTTCATATAAGCAAAATATTATTATTATAGAAGCATTTTTTATAAAAGGAGAACGTTTTTAAAAAAGGTTATTTATTTTTGTAAAAATATTGTATTTAAATATTTTTTTTTTGTTTTTAATGTCCTTAAAACAATTTTATACTGGAATTCTAATCTAAGTGAAACTAAATATCATGAAAAATTATCCATTTAGGCACTCTTTTAAAATCACGGTTCCGAACGTAGTCGGATACCTTAATGGTTTTCATGTATAAATTGATCCAGTTATTGAGTCAGAATGTGTGAATCTATTTCAAGTGTTACTTTATTTGAAATAGAGAAGATCCAGTTGTATGTTCTGTTAGTAATGCAATTGAATTTGAAGTGTCTCAAGTCTTTCAAGCAGGTCCGCTATTAATTACTGGTATTAAATTCAAGAAGGAACTGTAGCAAAATCTATTCTTGAGATGTTGCTATATTATTGTGTAAGTATTGCAGTGAGCCACTTAGATGTGTGTGACGTTCTCCCGTATGAGAAATGAGAGCTGCATGTATTTTTTTATTTATAGCACTTATAATTGCACAAAAAAATTCTACGTACATATTTCAAAACAAAATACAAATTTTCCCAATAATTAAATTGTTAGAAAATTTTAATGAGAAATTTTTTTTTAAATATAATTCAGACAAAAATTAAATCCCAGGACTAGTTATTTGTTTATCCCGGCATTGGAAAAAGCACCGGAATCCGGGGATTTCGGGATCCTGGGACTGCAAACCCTAGTTTTTATGTGAATCGTTTTTGTCAAACAGTATACGCACATTTTCAGTTCTTTAAAAAAGGGTGCGCGTTACATACCGGTGTGCGTAATACGCGGAATATATGGTAATATAAGACAAATTTTTTTTATATACATGCATGAACTTTTCTAAATGGAAATACTTTTTGAATAATTTCAGTTTAAAAAGTTTTAAAGGTTTTGTAACAACAATCACATAATTTTCCGAATGACCGTTTGAGAAAAATTTACTTTTTTGATTCAAATATGATAGGCATTAGTAAAAGTTTACTAAAAAACGCATATAATAGTAATAATATATATAAATCAGTTTATTAAAATATATTCTCCCTTTTCAGTTTACAATATATTTGCAGTTAAATTATTATTTTTTATATATTTTATTTAAAATTTAATCTAAATTTTTATTTTATGAACATACCATGCTTCTGATGAATACCGTAAAATCCTGCGTATAACGCACACATACACATTCAAGCTGCAGTTTTCCTTTTTTAGGTATATTCGCCGTATAATGCGCACCCTCTTTTTTAAGAAGAAACCTTGAATGTACGTGCGCAATGCTCTAATGCTTTGATGTCATTTATTCGCGATATTATTCTAAGCTTTAGAAAAAAATAGTCTACTTCTAGAACTACAACCCTTTAAGTTCATTAGGAGAGTCATTTCTTTTAAATAAATAGTATTTCGATATATATAATTTTTATACCCGGGGTATAACACGCACCCGTAAATTTCGATCTTAATTTTTGTGTTAAAAGTGCGCGTTATATGCCGGACTTTACGGTATGTATACTGCACATACAGTTTAACACCGAGACATAAATTCGCGGTTTCCCCCCTCCTTATCTGACTCACTTCAATTCAGTTCTATGGAGGTAAAGTGGATGCGCGCGCATCTAGCTAGGTGTGTCCTGAGAAGCTAGGGGAAAAAAGAGCCAATCCTGATAGAGTAAAGGGATAACCGACTACGACATTCAACGGACACAGTGAAAGACAGCGCACAAGCAGTAGAAGCCTCATTTTGTCGCGTTACTCAGTGAGGAGAATACGGAGGCAACCATTTTTTTCTGTTAAACAGTTAAGGACGAAGTAATAAATATTTTGGTGGAATAGTGGCAACGATAATTCCTTTTCCGATTCACTTTCATCGTGAATCGATTGTAGTTTGTTGTATTATTGTCTGATTCAGCATCTTATTGCAGGTAAGTGCCCTTATTTCAAAAGTAATTTTTATTCTTGTTTCAATATTCTACTAATGTAAGAGGCGCGGATGTACTAGTTCACTTTTTGCATCTTCGTTTTTGTTGTAGCAATTGTAGTTGTGTTTGGCATTGCCGACTAGCGCGTCATTGCACCTAGAGAACGCTTGTTCCCAGTGCTTTTGGATGCAGATACAACAAACGGGAATAAATATTTTTTTAGGAAGATTTCTTCGGTAAAGGTCCTTACTCATTTGAGAAATCATAGGAAAAGTATTGGTAAATAACATGCTTTTTAAAATAGTATTTATCATTTTAATTTCACTGTTCTTGGAAATTTTTTTTCATCCTGGAATTGCATTATGATTTGATAGTTAATTGAGAACAATTATTTTTTTACGTTGATCATTATTTTTTCATGGCATCGAATCTAAAGGTTAAATGCTGACAAATAGATATAAGACTTTCTCAATTAATATTCACAAATTTTATTTCATTTTTCAAAATATTTGTGATTCTAAGTCAACTTTTGCATTTAATTCAAAATTTCAAATTATTTTACATTGATTACTTATTTTCTGTCAGATATGAAAGTTTCTGGAAATAGGTTCTTAACTTGTTTTTAATTCCAAAAAATTAAAAAAACTCCTTTTTGTTGTAAAATATTACGAAACACAAAATTTGCATTCATAATCGGGATCAATGAAAATAACGCTTGAATCTACAATCTACCCTAAATCTTCGTATTTCAAAAATTGCAGGCAGAATGACAATAGTATATTAAAATGTAAGTCATTCAAGCCAAAAGATCTATAATGGTATGAGCTGTTCAATATATTTACCAAAACATTCCGTTGGGTGAAGCTAATGCGTTGTTTCTAATTATGTCGCTTGTTTACTTTGTCGACGCGCTTGTTGTAGCTACGTGTAATCTCAATGGCGGTATTCTGTGAACTACAGCGATATACCAATTTGAAATTGTTATGCTATCTTTGAGAAAGGCATACGATTTTTATTTTCGAAACAATATGTTCATAATATTCAAATGTAAATTTTCCAATTTCTTTGGAGTGAATGTTAATTCAACCTCATTATGTATGAGAATAATAACCGTTTTAAATGTGATAATTTGAACGTATCTGTATGCACTATTTTTGTTTTAAGAGAAATGTTCTTTTAGGATCTGTAATTTTTTTTGTACTTGGAATATATAAGTTCATAATTTTGTGAGAAAAAAAATTCTACTATTTATTGCATTGATCAAATATACGTTAGTAGATGCTTATTCGATCTAAATTATCGACTGATCTTTATTTTTTTTAACGTAAAATATCATTTACGTGTATTATGAAATTGGATTCATTAATGTATCTTGATCGCTTCCATTAATTAGTATCAAAATAATATATATGATTTGGTAATGTAGTTGTAAAAAAAGAAAACATCGACGTTCTGTATTCTTCACGATACCGGAACAAGGAGGCGGGAGAAAGTGGCGTCTTTTTCTTCTGTAGGTGCTAGAAAGCTGTAGTCATTCCTAGGCCTTAATTTAGTTTTGTTTAAAGCACATTAAAAATATTGCGATTATTCTTGCTTTTAAACATTTAAGTATTACGTTTAATAATAAATAATAATAATTGTAATATTTAGTAGTTTCTATTTTTCTACAAACCGTTCTTAAGCGATTATTGATGGCGTATTTTTTTTATCATTTATTTTTTTAAGTATTTGCTAAAAAAAATGTGCATGTATGTAATTTTTAAGCGAATACATTTAATTTGAAGCTCTAGTAATTATTTACATAATATCAGTTGTAAGCGCTTAAGAGTTTTTGCCATTTTTGGAAAGTATGATCATTAAAAAGCATAGAAACTATCCCTTCTTTACAAAAGTTGTTTTACGGTTTTTTTGGGGGGGGAGTGGGGTCGAGAATTACTAAATATCTTAGATTTCTTTAAATTAATGCTTAGATTAATTCAGATTTCTCAAAATTATCACATCTATATTCTTCATATGCTTCTATCAAAAATATCCTTAATTAAATACGAAAACTTCGGAAAAGGTGAATTCACTGAACATACAAATACACATTCAGATTAATATCTCTTAGACTACATCTTTCATTTAAAAAAATCGTTTAAAAAAGTGGAATGTAGGCACTGGCGTAGCTAGCTCTGGGGGGGGGGGGGCCCTTTTTTTGATATGGGAGCCGTGTTAGAGGCTGCCGTGCCCTGTAGCTTGGGGGCTCCGTATCATTGACTAGCTACGCCCCTAGATGTAGGCTATGGTTAAGGGATTAGGACCAAAATACTAGCGTCTAAGAAATCGGTAGTACATTTAGTTTTCAACTTAAGTGTTTTACTGCAGTTGAAAAGTTTATCACTAAAGCTTAGTTTTCAACTTAAGTGTTTACTAAATAGATAATCTTTCTTTAAATCAACACTTAATATGAAAAGAAATGCTATCTGTTAAAAATGATATTCTTAATAAAATACGCAAACTTCGGGAAATGATAATTCACTGAACATAAATACACACGTGCACATTAAATTAGATTAATGTGTTCGCTTGGAGCATATCTTGAATTTAAAGGAATTGGAAAAAAGTAGGAAGACTCAATTAATTTGAAAATGCAGACACAAATAAAATGACTGTTGAAATATGAGCAAGTTGATGTACAATCGAAGTGGCAGATAAAAACTGCCGAATAATGAATTTAAACAGATATTTGCGATAAGCATCGTAATTCTTTAATAGGCCTGTATTACGACAGTAGACTTCTAGTGTATCCATTACAATAACGAAATCTGGTAAATGTTACTCATTTTCGACAGAAATTGTTGCTGAAGGTACGTAAAATAACGAGTAATTTTACAGATACAACATGAGCGGTTCATATCTAGCAGCTGACGTGCTTTCATAATAAGGGGGGGGGGCGCAGGGAAAGAAATGCATGTAACTTGAATCTCCTTAAATATCTTAAATTTATATCTTGCTTTTAAGGTCATATTTTCACATTCCTTGCTCTGACAAAACATAGCATTTCAAAGTAGCTCACACAAAGAATTTTTATTTTGTGCGTGAGCTTCATCAAAAATTATGGCTTTAGCATGCAATTTACCTCGCCCTTTTGTTTGAGGCCGCGGTAGCCTAGTGGCGATTGTGAGCTCGAGTCCTGGTGTATATTAAGACCTTGCCTGTAGAGGGGCTGTTGAACGTTAAATCTGTCGGGATCTAAGTATTCACGTTGGTGTGGTGTGGAGATTAGGATGCCTACTTGGGTGTCCTGTGACTTGATCGAGGCTCAAAACTCGGGTCCCTCTCCAATATGCCTCGTGAAACTTCGAAGTCGGTTGTAAATATATCGGAACTTATCAGTTGTGTCCTTCCTGAAGGGAAGGAAGAAAAGTTGCCAGAGCTTGAGACAGGTTGGAATTCGTTGCTGCTGCTGACGTCTCTGGGAAACGGAACGCGAAGCGTTCCTCCATCCCATATCGAGTGTGTAGATGTGGCCTGATGTGAATGGGCCTGGCTGAGTGCGAGTTTCCTGATTCGTTGTGGGGTTGTGGCAAGGAGGCGTGGCTAGGGAGTCAGTGAGGGATGCATCCTGGATTTCGGCGGGAAAGTCCTGATCGTTGATGGGTGGTAAGCTGCTGATTGGTCCATGGCACTGGGAGAGTAGGCACTTCATTGGCTGCACTGAAGCATTGGAACTGAACAAGTGGGAGGGGTATAGATAGTTAGCCTGTGTGGGATTGAAATTAAGTTAAGAAATTACAAGATAATAATTTGGAAATTAGAAAAAAGTATGGTCACTCACCACACGATGAGTGACTAAATTAATTGTTAGGGGGGGGGGTAATATGAGTCTAGGAGAATTCTCCTAGGTCTTTTTATATCTGGCTCTGGATAGTAGTTATTTAATTTTTGAACATTTTCGTTATCGATGTTAGGAAGTCTATTGAAAAATGAGATAGCCAGTTTTTGTAAATAAGCTTTAAAAGGGGGAATTTTAATATCATTATAAATTAAGGAGTTTCTAGTATATCTAACTGCTTTTACAATATTTCTGATTAACGAGTTCTGAGCAATCTCGAGAATTTTTAAATTTGAGTCTGCTGCGTAGCCCCACACAGGCGCGGTTGGAATTCTCGGTTCCCCTCCAATTTTGAGGGAGAACAAACACCCTAGGGGGTAGTCAAGAGCCTCCCACCTCTTCCCCTTCCACCAACCTCACGAGAGGACTTGCGGCTTCCGTAAAATCCATTCTTAGTGGATCTCTATTCAACAAAAGAAACATGCTTAAAAAACAAATTTCAAGTATGTGGGTTTAACAATTCAAGAACAAATTTTTCTCTAGAACTCCCCTCGCAACCCTCCTTGGGACTAAAGTTTTGCAAAACTCTTTTATTTATTTTTTTTATAGAAGAACTCTATCCCATTAAAGGAACATGCCTACCAATTTTCAAGCAGGTAGGACTAATAATTTAAAAATGGAAATATTTTTCTATTACTCCCCTTAATCCCCCAAAATGCTCCTTGGGAGGCGATTTTCGCGAAACCTATTTTGTAGCACTTCTCTACTCTATGAAAGGAATCTGCTTACCAAATTTAAGACTGTACCTCTAATAATTTAAAAATGGAAATAATTATTTATAACGCCCCTTAATCCCCCACAACGCCACTTGGGGGGGGATAATTTTCTCAAACCCGATTTTGTTGCGGATCTCTAGTTTCATGAGAGGAATCTGTTTACCAAATTTTAAGACTGTACATCTAATTGTTTAAAAGGGGAAATTACTTATACCGCCCCTTAAGCCCCCGCAACGCCACTTAGGGAGCGATTTTCACAAACCCCATCTTATAGCAGATCTCTACTCATTGAATGGAATCCGCTTACCAAATTTCAAAACTGTACGTCTAATAGTTTAAAAGTGGAAATATGTAAAACGCCACTTGGGAGTCGATTCTCTCGAAAATCCATTCTGTAGCGGATCACTGCTCAATGAAAGGTATCTGCGTATCAAATTTCAAGACTGTAATTCTTATGGTTTAAAAATGGAAATAATTATGTATAACGCCCCTTGGAAGTCGATTTTCGTAAAAACCATTTTGTAGGGGATCTCTACTCAATGAAAAGAATCAGCGTACCACATTTCAAGATTGTACTTCAAATAGTTTAATAATGAAACTAATTATCTATAACGCCCCTTAACCCCCCGTAACGAACCTTGGGGTTCGATCTTTGCGAAATCCGTTCTTAGCGGATGTCTACTCCATGAAAGGAACATGCCCACTGTGAATTTCAAGTCTGTTGGTTTAATATTTCCGGAGATATCGTGATTAGTCAGTGAGTGAATCGCTTTTCTCCTTTATATACAGTGGGCCACTAAAGTGTTCGTACACTTGCAATTTCTTATAAAATATGTTTTCGACTAATAAAAATTAATATATTGTAATTGTGATTTTTTTATATCTCCAACTTATTCTTAATAGAATGACAAAATTAATTTTTTTAAAATAGTGTAACTATTTTAAAAAAATTAATCAAAAAGCTACTAAAAATTACGCCACAAAAGTATTCGTACACTTAACAAAAATCACAACTTTAGCTTTAAATATTTTATTTATTTAATAATTTAGTAAGTAGGATATATTTTAGTGTCCACAACAACTTTTAAGCGTCTTGGTATAGATTTAATGAGTTTTTTTGTAATTTCTGCATCGATTTTCCTCCATTATTCCCTGATTGTTGTTTTTACTTCCCATTATGTGTTTATTTGTCATGTTTTCTTTTTTTACATCAAAATCCTACCAAATAATTTATTCTGGGCTAAATAAAGTGATTGAGGAGATGTTTTCATAATTTGGGGACAATTATAGAGACACCAGTGGCGTACATTGAGAGCAGTGCGCTTACGTCATTATCCTATTAAAAATGAAATCGTTTCCAATATCCAAATTTTGGGCGGATAATTTAAAATTTCTCTTTAAAATATTTAAATAGAGTTCATGATTCACAATATCAACAAAAAATATCAAATAACCTATTTCTGTGCCCGATTTACGCCCCCAAGCAAGAACACTTCCACCTCCATGTTTTATTGATCCAACTAAATTCTTGGGATTAGGTTTCAGAAAATTCAAAATTGACAGCAAATTGATTGGGATGGCAGATAATTCAACATTTTTGGTTCCTATTGGCCTATAATAGCTTGTAAATGAAAAAAAATAAGGAGTTTAATCCCATGAATTTATGTGGAACAAGAACTCCTCCACCTCCAATGCTTCGGAATAGAAGTGAAGGTGTTCTGGCGTGGGGGTGTAAATTGGCCTCATAATTAAGTAATTTGGTACTTTTTGATGGTATTGTGAATCGTGAGCTCTATTTAACTATTTTAAAGAGAAATTTTAAATTATAAGCCCGAAATTGGAGGCGACTTAATTTTTTAATAGGGTAATGATGCCAAGCGCACTGCTCTCAATGTACGCCACTGGTGTCTCTATAATTGTCCCCAAATTATGAAAACATCTCCTCAATCACTTTATTTAGCCCAGAATAAATTATTTGGTGGGATTTTGATGTAAAAAAAAAAGAAAACATGACAAATAAACACATAATGGGAAGTAAAAACAATAATCACAAAAGATGGGAGGAAAAACGATGCAGAAATTACAAAAAAACTTATTAAATCTATACCAAGACGCTTAAAAGTTGTTGTGGGACTGTAAAAGATATCCTACTAAATACTAAATTAAGAAAGAAATACAATATTTAAAGCTAAGTTGAGATTTTTGTTAAGAGTACGAAGACTTTTGTGGCGTAATTTTTTAGCAGCTTTTTGATTAATTTTTTAAAAATAGTTATACTATTTTGAAAAAATTAAGTATGACATTCCATTAAGAACAAGTTGCAAATTACAATTACAATATATTAATTTTTATTAGTCGAAAACATTAAATTTTAGAAATTTAAAGTGTACGAACACTTTTGTGGCCCACTGTATATATATATAGATAGATGTGTTGTCAATCGTTAATGTTAACAATTCTGAGCGCATAACAGTATGCTAATGGTAGTAATGTGATACTTCGAAAAGAAGGGGGGGAATGGGAAAATGATATACGCACAAATGTCTGTAAAGATATTAATGAAAGTTACTGTGTGTGTACTCTCTTAAGGAAGGAAGAACAAAACCATCGTGTAGTAGGCTGATGCATGATTCTAAATCTGTAAGGGTAAAGGGTAACTGATTTCGCTTGGGGGTGATGTGGAAATAGATTTGGGTTGCGCCAGCTTTCTAGTATCATTGCCATTGTTTTGATCGTGATATAAACTTGAGATCCGTCGCCCATTAGCGTAGCTAGTTCTGAGTGGGCCCTGTATCAAAATTCTTTCGGGGCCCATTTCACATACGAGAGCCCTGTTAATAGGAATGCAGTTACACATGTTGGGCTTAGCTTGGGGGCCTTGTATCATTGATACGGCGTTAGCTAAGCGCCTGCCGTCGCCTATAACTTGTCATGTCATTTATAGTGTAACGTTTAATAATCATTCAACCAATATTCAGGAAATGAATTGCAAAATATATTTCCTTAAAAAGATGAAAATTTAAAATACTAGAGCAATTTCTTAAATTATCTAATTAACTGCAAGTTTTCAATACTGAGTATTAACTCGTGCGATAATCAATTAGGACTCTTTTTAATAATTTTTCGGCTGAAGACATCACGTACACAAATGTGGTAAATATTGGATTAGTTTGTAGTGTTTTTGTTTTGAATATTTTTTGGGACTGTCTTGCTTAACATTAATGGTTGGAACATGATGAGTAAATATTTATTCAGCCTACAAAAATAGTGTGTGTTGTGTGTTGTCCCAAGCCTGAATGCATGTAAAACAAAGCACACGACAAACACCATTTACATCGATTTTTAAATGTAACTGAATTAAAATGGAGAAATTCAATTTCTGGTGTGCGTAACAGGAGCATTTAGGCAACGCAATTCTATTTCGCTGTATAAAAGTTGAGAAAAAGAGAAATAAAACAGTCGCATCCGTTTTAACAGATGATGTAAACATTCATGTGCGATTGTTACGGAAAAACAAATACACAAAGGTAACAAAAATCGTCACCAGAGTATAAATGTGTTGGATTATATAATGAAAATTCCCTCTTATCCCTATAGGTGCGAATATGCTAATAGTTCGTTTCGGAAAAACACTTTTTAAGAAATTAGGACTATTACAGTTTTTGAAAAAACACTGGAATTATACGCAATGACAAATTATTGTTTTGTTTGCATGATACTAGGTGTATTGAATCGCGCAAAGGTTAAATTTTTGTAGTTTGCATTATATATTCAGTTAATCTATTTTGTAGATATTTTATAGTAAAATGAATTTAATTAAAAAAAAGCAAGCCGGTAGCGTGACAAAAAATATATTTGTATAACGCGTAGAAAAAATATGTTCAGAAATACGCCAGATTTGTATGTATACATGTATTAAAAATACGAGTTCTGTCACCATTTATTATCTTGGTAAGTAAATAAGTTTTTTTTGCAGAGTTCATAATTGTTTTACTATGTCATAAGTTTTTACTTTTTGAATAAAATTCCAAATTGTTTAAGGACTGAGTTGTATTAATATTAAAATGAAGTATAATTTAAGAAAATTTTGGAATTTCCAGTTAAAAGGTGCTACATACAGTTTTATTTTTATGAAACATGTACACATGTAAAGTGGATAAGAGAAAGAAAGCTCGAGAAATTCATTAAAGTTCAACTATTGATCAAGTAATAAAACACCACGTCATCAAATATTAAAAAGATTATACATTAACAGGAGCATTATTAGTAAGGTATTTTAAGGCCGCGGGGTAGCAGAGTGGTATAGGTATCGGATCGTGGCTTGCCTTGTCATGAGTTCGAGCCCAGTACCACTAAAGACACGCCGTGTAGGGCAGCGATGCACGTTAAATCTGTCGAGAGCTCAAACGTCCTCTCTTTGGTGTGGTGTGGTAGTTAGGAGAGGGGAGTGCCAGCTCAGGTGTCGTCCACGTCACTTGACCATGGTTCAAAATTACGTGGTCCGTCGCGTCGCCAAAAGCCCTCGTGTAGCTGAACAGTGCGCCGTTAATATTCAGCCCCCCCCCCCCGATGGCGTGTGGATCTGAATTTTATAGTTTAATTATAGAGTGGAATGGTTTTTTAGTTAACATTATTATGCAGTGGCTTACACATACTACTTTCGTATGGAGGCTTCTTTCGTTTATTTCGTAGAGGAGGATGACTAAAACACGGAATAAAGCGCCCAGGCGTAATCTGTCTCAACTGTTAGTCTATGAGAGGGGTTATAACCCTCAACCCCCACCCTTGTGTACGCCTATAATTGTTTCTTATACATCCACATGTAATAAAGTACAGCACGTGAAAAAGGATCACCTTTTAAAATTCTCTCTGTTCCTCCTCACATTGTTATAATTTTTTTATAGCCAAAGGGACAATTTTTCGCTATTTAATCTAGCTTTTTAGCGTATCTGATGTCTTCTCTGAAAATTATGTGTGGAGTTTTACGAAATTTAAAATTAAATCTTGAGTTACATCGGTTGTTTAATGGTAATGTGTGGGGTTTGAGTAATCTGTTGTCCCCTAATGGTAAATTTTGTGCCTTTTTAAAATTTGACAAAATTTTTCTACTCAAAATTTAAAAAATTTTCACACTAAACGATATTTTCTTATTGTAAAAATAAAGAACCTAAAAATATGACTTGTAAATACATGTACTAAAAGGGAATTTTATAACCAAACCAAAATTCTCATGTATTTGCATACATTGTGACAAAATCCCCAAAATACAAAAAAAATTTCATGCAAATCCCTCGAATAAGTTATATATTAAAAGACTACACACACAAATTATGCGATCCGAGCCTGTGCAGTTAGGAGAGTGGCATATACTAGTGTATAAGTTGGAATTAAAGGTTTAAGGAAAAACATTAAGAAATGTTTTTTGTGCGGGAGAACTACCGAATTTATTCCAATGTAAGCCGCCATCGATTCTAAGCCAAACCCCAAATTCTCAAGTTTTTGTAAAAAAATTAAATGGTGTGTAGATATCAAATTTTACGAAATTAAAATAAATTTAAAATGAGAACTAATAAGAAGGGAATAATTAGTTAGTTTACCAATATTATAAACTTCTGTATACATACATGAACTTGTAATTGCTCCATCCAACAATTTTTTTCCCCTTCTATTGTAAGCATTAACATTGGAAAAAAAGGTGTGGCTTAGATTCGAGTAAATACGATAATTACGACCCATAAAAGTTTTCCCAATGTCTCGGAAAAAATATTGGAATCGGGGAAATTTGAACATAAACTCTTTATACCATTGTTTACTCAGTTATGCAAAATATTGGGCTCTGTAATGGAAGAAAATTCTATTTTAGAAGTCAGTTAACGATGTTGATCTGAAAATAATTAAGTTCTGTGGCAGCCATTATTGTTTATTTTGTCAACTTGCTATGAAAATTGCGAAAGCTATTTAGAGGTAATTTTGTAAAGTTTATAAAATTGCGTATTGCTTTTAGATGGGGTTGACTGTTTTGCAAGATTTATTGCGCAAATATTTTTCCTAGTGATTTATTTCCAAGATAAGCATGAAAATCTAGCATTCCTGACAATGAAATCATCCCTTCCCTGAAAGGAAAAAAGTGGTACTGATGACGGGGTTGTAAAAGTAGAAAAATGCATTAAGATTTCTTGTTTTTTTTTGTCTGAAGAGTTCTGTTCTATGAATGCTGAAGAAATTTAAAATTTCCTCTTTTCTATAAAAACTAATTTTAAAATGCTGGAAAATTAAAGCAATAAATTTTATTAATGTTCTCTTCGCGTAACGTTAAAGTGGAATATTTTTTTTAAATGGAAAAAAAAAATCCCAATTATATTCTTGGAAGAG
This sequence comes from Trichonephila inaurata madagascariensis, assembly GCA_019973955.1. Classification (NCBI taxonomy): domain Eukaryota; kingdom Metazoa; phylum Arthropoda; class Arachnida; order Araneae; family Nephilidae; genus Trichonephila; species Trichonephila inaurata. The sequence continues at coordinate 67,194 of BMAV01003169.1, forward strand.
TATTATATTCTTGCTTCCTATCCTATAGAGCAGCGGACGCCAAATATTTTGACTTCACGGACCAGTAAATTCATAACTAAAATCCCACAGACCACAAATAGGATTTTGTGAATGTTAAATATATTTATAAAAAAAAATTGTGTTCTAAGAACGCAATGTTTTCGCCATACGTACGAGAGCGTAAACTTGACGCGGAGCACATTTTCGGACAGAAAAAATGCCTCAATTTTTATATAAATTTGTGACATTGTAACTTATACATTTGTTTATAATATAGTGTTTTTAAAATTTCAAAATATTTCAAAAATAATTAGTTTTTCCTTTTAATATGTGAAGGGATGGCTCATTTAGCATTACGGTATAGGAAACAATTTGAAAAACACATTTTATAAAAAAAAAATGTTTCAACTCTGATAAAAATGAGTAGTATGATAAAACAAGTGATTGTCTACAGGTTAGTGTAGCCAGAATATAATATTAATGTTAGAGAGAGAGAGAGTACTTTTATATCTGAAAAAATATTCCGAATTCGGCCCTTATTCTTTAAAAATTCAGAATAAAGCGCTTACAGAGTTATTGGTACCGAATTTTTTCTTCTTTTTTTTCCGAGAGCTTGAAAGTTTTATTTCCAACATTGTTATTTTGATCACTGGCGTAGCTAGTTCTGAGTGGGCCCTGTATCAAAATTCTTTCGGGCCCGCTTATAGATATGAGAACCCTGTTAATGGGACTGTAGAATACACATGTTGGGGCCCCGTATCATTGATACGACGGTAGCTACGCCCCTGACTTTGATAATGATGGTTCTCGCATTGAGTTACGTAAATGAAGTTATCTTCGATAGTTCTTGGTTTTTTGAAGGATTGGAGAGAAAAGGCTATCATGTGTAAAGCATTATTTAAATGTTATAAAAAATATTTATATACTTGATCTCATTTTACCCGTATTGCATTTTCTTATTGAAGGCTTTGTCTAATTAAATCGTAGCTGCAAAATGATGAAAGCACCCTCTCCTGGTAGGGCAGGGACAATCGGGAGAAATGGCGTATCAAACGGAACGGCAGAGTACTTATGCAATACTGGTCGTAATGACCGGATATTAATAGTTCTTTTTATTTTTTATTAAGAAAAAATTATACATGGGCATTATTTATCTTGACTTTGAAGTAAACAATTTTTTCCTGGTTTTATTTTTCCAATTTGCTGTTCCTCCATCTTCTGATAATATTCTGACAGCTGTCATGAAAGAATGACTTAAATATTAGAAATATTCCCTTAGGTTTTGGGGTCGGTTCTGTTTTTGGCCCCCCCCCCCCACAGGCAGTGCTAGAGGCGCGAATCCCATCCCCACCCCTTCTATTTCTGTCAAAACTATGTGAAGATAAAAAAAAAAGTTTCAACTCGTTCTTCATTCAGTCGCATCATTATCTAGAAAAAATTATTAATCCCTTCAGAAGTTTTTTTATGCAATTTATGTAAATGAACTTTTTTTCTACGGTTATTTTCGAAAAGCAAATATATTAAGATTTACTCAAGTATGGAAATGGAAACTCGTCGAAAATACTTTAAGTGCATATGCTGGAAAACGTCTCACGTAAATATAATGAATAATGTACATATATATAAATTCTATTTTGCAGTTTTATAGTTAACCTGATCGAAATCAGAATTTTTATTATGGTGGAAAAATTTCTTTTACATGTAAACATAATGCACAGTAATTTTAAAAGTACACAAACACACAAATGAGGCATTCAAACGGGTTTGAACACCTATTTTGTATAATTTGTTTTTAGAAACAAATTAAAGAAATTAATATAAAAACTTAAAAATTCCTATTTTTGCTTTCTTCACACATATATACTATTTATAAGCATATTAACAGAATCAAAAAAAAAACAAGTTAATGTTAGTTTTATAAAATCAAGCAAACAACGTCTTTTTTAAACTGTTGTATATTTTAAGCAATATTTCGTTTGACCTTGTAATTAAATTATAAAAAAATTGCAATTTTAAATAAAACCTATAATATCCCCCTACGAATATATTCACGACATCCGTATAATACTCGCTGTTTATTTTAGTAATTATCAAAAAATTTTAGAGTGTCTTAGTTTTTTTAGTTAAAATATAAGAATCGTAAGATAGCGTATGTAGTGCTTTTTGAACGCTGGGAGTTTGAGTTTGAGTGAATATTAACGTCGCACTGTTCAGCTACACGAGGGCTTTTGGCGACGGACCACGTAATTTTGAACCATGGTCAAGTGACGTGGACGACACCTGAGCTGGCACCCCCCTCTCCTAACTACCACACCACCGGGAGGACATTTCAGCTCTCGACAGATTTAACGT
>BMAV01003169.1:76416-96778 GCA_019973955.1 Trichonephila inaurata madagascariensis
AGAAGGTTACTGCTAATTTATTATTTTTTTTTGTATCAACTAGTGCAACAGATGCACTGTAGTTGAAATTTTAGGAGGGAAAAAATCTAGTGTGGGTGACTAAAGGAAAATAAAAAGAAGGGAAACATTATGGCTTCAATGCAAGTTTTTTTTGCACATCATCTGTTTTGTGTATTAATGTATTTTACTCGAGAATAAACGTTTGACTGGTGCCGCTCTTGAAAAACTCATAAAGTGAAAATAGGGGGAAAGAAACCATCACACACTTGCAAGTGGGGTTCTTTACGGACTAGACTATATAGTCGGATACTGGTAGCTATTTTGTCTTCACAAACCGGTTCCTAGATTTTTGGGAAGTAATGAGGTGAGAAATGGTTTTCAGGAGTTGGAAGGAGACATTTTGGGGGAATTGTTTGTTATACTAGAATTCTCTACTAGTAGATGAATCACAGGTTTCTGTGTGTTAAGTGTATCGTATCAGTGAACATTTTAAAATATTTTATTGTCAAGAAAAACGTTTATGCTTCAATAAAATATCTTTAATCTCCAAATACATGTAACGTACGTTTACTATTTAAATTCTATTTGGAGATGAGTATGCCATTCCTCCTCTCCTCGCTAAGATAGGTGGGTAGTTAAAAGAGCATTTTTGCGTGTATTTTGTATATAAAACGTTTGTGCAACTATGAAAAAAAAATAAGGGTGATAAACGTGATGTAATTCAGATATTCTTATTATAATTTATATTTATTGTATTCTAATATATTTTACAAATGCCATGCACTACAAATAGCACCTATGACATTACGTGCTCTCCAATTTTTTTCGACAGTACAATTAAACCTTTCAGTGCTGGGAACACGTCCAAGTGTGTTCTGGGGTCATGGGCTGACCAGTCACACAGAAGAGGTATTCTAAATATATAAATTGAAATTCCGAAACATTGTTACCCCCGCCCTTATTTTTTTTTATTATTAAGAATGTTTTTTTTATGTATTATATATATATAAGATTTCATTTCTCATCATTTACTGTGTTTTTAATAAGCTTTCTAGATTTATTTTTTAACTTGTTTTTGATATCTTAAACAAATGTTTGGCGCAGCATGATCGAAATTGGCTGTTGCGCGTCAAAAAATCCACTAAACCAAAGTACTGTGCCATTTTTGTAGTTTCAACTGTTTAAAAGTGCTTATAAACCGTTTACATTTTTTTTTTCGATAGTCACTTAAGGTTAATTTTGTTTTTGAATTTACATTTAGAATGGTTATTTATGTACAATAGACTGAATTATACATGTAAATGATTGTCGCATGTTACATAGATCTTTTTTAAAGGCTTCCTCTTTTACTGACCTTGAACTGATAAGCTACTGTATAGAAATAGTATAAGTCCAGTGTGCATAGAGTAAAAATACATTACTATTAAGTAATCAATATGCACAAAAGCGATGTTCTATGATTAAGAGAAATTTTAATTTGGGGAATGCTAAAAATTTTACATCAATTGTTCTTAAATGATTAACTTTTTGTTTATTTATTTTGTAGAATTCTTGTGGGTGAATGTGGAGGGTTGAATATTTATTACTATATGTGTGTGTGAAGTAATTCTTTTTTATGGGAAAGCTAAACGTTTTTTATGTATTTACTTTTTAGAGCACGTGAAAGCATGTGTGAAACATTTTAAAGGACATTTTGTTTCACGAAAGGGCATATTTCTGTTATAAAAGAAACTCTTAAAATTAGTTTTTTAATGCAATTAAAGTTTTTACCTTTGGAATTAATACTTGGTTTCAAACTACAGTTGAACCCCGTTAACACTCGATTCTGCCTAACACGCGGCTTTCTGTGGCTCCTTCATAAGTAATCTTGATAAGAAATCGCTTATACGATATCATTTCTAAACATTCTGGCATCATGTGATTCTTTTTCATTTTATAAAATTCAAATTAATCTTTTGTTCCGGTGACGTCAGGACATTTTATTGAGTGAAGGTATTAACAATTTTTTTCTTTCTCTTATATATGAGTCACGGTTTTGGAAAGTCAAATGTCAATCCTTAAATGAAACGGGGAGAGCAACGATTTTCTTCAATTCGCATCCAAAATACGACTTGAAAGCTATGCAAGTTCCTAGCCCAGCACAATTCCAGACTGGAGTTGTGCGAGTATGTTACATACGATATAAACTCGCCTTTTTAAACTATATCGTGAGAAAGTTTGTCTAGTGTCAACCTTGTCACTTCTCCACGTCTTGAATTTGCTCGATTTGTGGTCAGTATTCCTTGAGCAGCTCTTAACCTAACCACTGAGAATACGATAGTATTGCAATAGTATCTTTTTGTGTTTGTTTCATGAATGATGAAATGTTTCTCGTAAGAGATAGAATTCCTTAATTTTGTATTATAAACGAATGTCAGGGTTCACTTATTTCAAATTGCTTTGCAAATTACAGTCGGACCTCTATATAACGAAGTCGCTAAATACCGGAAAAATGTTCGTTGTATGGAAAATTCGTTATATAGAGGTTCATTTTTTAATATACTTTATAAACCACATAAAAGAAATTTTAAATTCATAAACACACTATATATTTAAAAAAGTAATTATTCGCACTTTTTAAAAAAAAAAAATTAATGTTTATTTCATCAAAAAAAGAGAAACTGCAAGGAATACAAGAAAAAAGAATGTCGAAGAATTCACTGTATTTTCAATACTAAGAAAATTTTATACTAAAATTAATGAATTTTAAGGACATGTTATATATATAATTTAAAGCATACGAGTAATATTAAACATTATTTTATAATTAGAACACTAGGACACGGGACAACTCTACTGAGGGTGAAAGAGGATATCGAAGATGTTTCTAGTAAACTGAGCAATGGGGGCTTAAGATTGCACTTGGATGAAACGTCCAGAACTCTATTGCTCTCGACGAGTTAGGATCTAATAAAACCAGTTCAAGATTTATAACCACCATAAAATGTATTAAAGAGACAATAGCTTGAAGTTTTTTTCAGAAATACTTCAAAAAATGGGAGAACAAAAATTAAATTGCAAAAGAAAAAGTTCGTTATATAAAAAATACACTTCGTTATAGAGAGGTTATTTTACGAAAAAAATCGTGAAATGGTCAAGGTCCCAGGAAAAAGTTCGCAATATAGTTTATATTATAGGTTTGACTGTATATGAATACTCAATTGCATGATCAATGTGGGCCACAATCAGTATCTCAGTCTATAAAATTTATTAAATAGCTTTAAAAGTTAGCCCTATTTTCTTCAAACCATTTAGATGTGGATAAAGGACAAATGAAAAATACATTTTGATTTAAAATGTCATTAAAAATTTTCATTGTACTAAAGTTTTCTGATCTGTAAAATCGATTATTACTTTGTGATAAGGATACTGACATGTTGAATCTTTGGTATTCTTTACAGTGGAAGAAGTTTAGTATGTGTCTATGAAGAGGTAAAATTGGGAATTATCAAAATAATAATAATAATAATCTTGTGTATGAAGTCCACGGAGTGTTGACTAATTTAACTTTTTGATAATCGAAATTATCTTTGGTATAATTTTCGAACTTTAATAGAATAAATAGAACATATCTGTTTTAATGTTATGTAAAAACTACAATATTTAACTTGTTGTAATTTGGTAATCGATTTTTTTATAGTTATTCCACTTGTGTATTTAATTTCAGAACATCGCTAAAATTATGATCAGCTGATGAATTAGAAAATGTTTTATTGACCGTGTTATCCTAGCATTTTTTTTTTCTAATATTTTTTAATTTCATTTATTTTTTATACAGATTGTGAACATAATGTTCGAACCAGAACTCCCCTCCCTTTTCTTCATTTAAGCTAAGTCGACTAAAACCTTAAAAATCTAGTTATTTTTATTCATCTTAACCATACTCTTTAAATATAGTAACTAAATAAACTTACCGGTCAAAAAATATATGGAATACTATATATCTTTTAATCAATTAACATGTTACATCATCCTTGCTTTAAATTTAATGATAGCTGTAATTTGCAATCAATATGATTTAAGATCACATCAGCAGCTCAATTTTATTCGACTCCATAATAAATTGACCATTTAGTAAAGCCAAATTTGGTGGGTGTCACCAGTGTATAGCGTTTTCACATCACTGTTTAACATAATACAAATGTTCTCAAATAATATCGAAGCTGGTAAATTTGAGGGGCTTTTGAAATATGTGGGACAACAATCTTGTGTGCATTAAATCTCAATTTTGTGAACATTTTTTTTGTTGCAATGAACAGTAGTAATCACATCTTGGAACTATGGATATGTAAATTGCTTTTCATCCTTTAAAAATAGAAAATATGGATTCCCTCGTTGTCTGATAATGCCAAATTGTTCACAGCTTTCATCCAATTCAACATCCCAATTTAAGACAGTTCCATCCCTAGAAATTGATCCCGAAACATATTTCATCGCTACACAACTCTTAGAGCACATTCATGTTTAAAGGCTTCAACACAGCACTCCTCACGAATTGAAAACTACTGTCATTGGAACATAAATAAAAATTGGATTCATTAGACCAGGGATGGCGAACCTTTATAGATCAACGTGCCATATTTTCTAAAGAAGTGGTTAATGAGGTAAAGCCGTGTCGTAAAATTTTGACTTGTGATTACTGGGAAAATAATAAAACTAAATATCAACAACTATTTACTACGAAAAGAATACCTTTAGTACTGTATAGTTATAAATGTTTTAGTTATGCGGGTAATTCAGATTAAAGAGAGAGAGAGAGAGAGAGTAACATTGGTGTTATTTCTGTTGCAGATTGAATGACCAGTAACTTATATTAGGGTTAGAATGTATGCTGAATTTGAGTCATTTGCCGAACGGTTTTTTCTATTTTTGATGTGGCTCACTTTTTTTTAAAAAGAGGGTTTGTGATTTGTTTCAAAATACCGTTTTACAGTCGATGTTCTACATACCACTGTTCCAGAACATAAAACACCCGTTTTGCCGCCTTTACTAATGCCAAATTTGAAATTCTGTTACACTTGCTATCTTGCATATTTTGTTCTTATGCTGAACTTTCCATGTTAAATAACAGTTGAAAATCGTAAGTATAACACAGATAAACTTTAAAATACAGTTACATGTGTGAATGAAATTGACTATTCTATAGACAAACTTTACATCATAATCAACTAGTCTACGACATAACTAAGGCAAGACAATAACAAACAAGTGTGTGATCCCCGCGACCGATCACTCGAGTTTGTTCGTAATACTTCATAATGAACTTTGAAATAACATGCAAACCATTTTGATCACTGGCGTGCCAAAAATATTGTCAAGTGCCATCAATGGCACTCGTGCCAGTGGTTCGCCATCCCTGCATTAGACCATATCTACCACCGTTGCTCAATAGTCTAATGACAATGCGCTTTTGCTTATTTTAAGCGATTTTTCTTTTGAATGGTTTTCAATTTGGGACGTATCTGATGTACACGGCTAAATATATCCAATCCGTGCACTCTCGCCTGAAATTCCTTCTGCAATGGATTGATTGACTTGGGTCCAGCATTGTACATGTGATCATTTTAGTATTTCATGACGAGTTAGGTACCGATTAGTAATAATTAGTCGTCCTGTACGTCTGCGATTCCTATTTGTCATAATTGTTATTCGTCTACAGTTCCTCCGTTGAGAACCATTGTATTCTCAGTTCTCCATTACTGATTATGGAGTGGGATCCAGCAAATTCTGCTACTTGCTCTCGACCTGTAGCTAATTTTTACCACCTTGTATCATATTTGCGACCCATGGTTTAATCTAAAATATAAATGATTTATTAATAGGTTTACATTTTATAAAAAGCTTAGAAATTCATAATGAACATAAAAAAAGTTTTGTAATTGACGTGAAGATTATTTCGGCAACTTGTTTTTAAACTTAAGAAACTTTCTCCTCCACATCATTCCATTTCTCCTAACTTGTGATTTATGACACAATTCACTAATTTTATTTAAATACAAGGCATGTCAGTATTTTTAATTTAAATTTAATCTGATATATAAACACTTTTTAAAAATCTAAATTTAACAAAAACGAAATTCCTTTTTTAATTATGACTGAAATTTATCCTCATGGGGGAGTGTTTTATTTAATTTTCTTATCGATTATGTGAATTTTGATTTTGTGTATTTAGTAAACTTGATATTATATAAAATGTTTTAACTTTCCTCGACTAACTAATAAGTTATTTGAATTATAATGAGCACCAATGTAATTATTGAAAAGCATAATCATGACTCTTAATTCCTAGTTTTATTCACTTTTGTAAGTTCTTCACCAATAACCTTATCTCTATCAGATCTCTGACCATGTTGCAGCTTTCGCTTTTTGAAACCTGATTTTTATTTTGCATCTGGTTTTTGCAAGGAGTTGTAAACACAACTCGTGTATTATGTTCGGTTGCACGAAGCTTTTTTTACAGTAACTTTTTAAAAAATTGAAGTGCATTTTATAATATTCCGAAAATATAAAAATCGAAGTCTTAAACACATTTCGATAAATTATGAATATTCTGAATTCCAACTGTTGACGGAATTGGTATTGACAAGTTTGTATTTTATTTCTAAGGGTGTTAGATGTCATGTTTTTTGAGCATATAAGACTTGAATTTTCAAATAGAGTAGGTGAAAAAGTTGATATATATATTTGGGCAATCGGTCACGGCAAATAAAGAAGTAGCTCTTCACAGTACTTTTTAACAGTAGCATTTCATTCCGTTTCTTGTTTACTCGGGTGAATGACCTTCATAAGCCGCTTTCTGGTTATAGCAGTGCAGATGAACCACGCCACACACCTTTCCCATTTCCCAGCGTTTACATAAGGCATAATTTTCGTTCCGCTGTGATTTTCTTCGAGAACTCGTGCTATTTAAACGACACGCTTGAATCAGTTTACCAGTCGAATTGCTCATGGGGGAACGTGTTGCTTCATGTTCATTGAAGAGAGATGGAAATTCGTTTTAACGCAGCTGCTTTCTTCATTTAACTATTGTCTGTTACAACAGCACATTTTATCGAAAAATTTCATTTTCATGTATTCTCTTTATGTTTGTCTTTGTATTTTTTTCCTCTTTTGTTCTACTTTAGTATCGAAGAAGTTAAGGGTTCTTAGCTGGTTCTGGGACACAAATGTAGCCATGCATGTATTCAAATTTTCTGTCGAATTTTTTTTTTTTGAACGGCAGAATTACTACGCGAAAGTTATTGGAGTTTATTTTCGATATTGAAGATCTCCTTTTTTTTAAAATTATTTTTGTATGAAACTTCTTTTAGCTCAGTTTTGTGAAGTTTCTCCTATTTTTTTTGCGTGTTTCTCAAGTACATATGTTTCCAGATAGTTGTAGATTTCTGGTGCTTTTTAATTGGGATGTTAAGAAAAAAGTTGTATATTACATGCATAGAAATATTGTGAAAATTTTTATTCTTAGCTTGTTTTGTGCAGGCAATTTTTTTCTGTAAAATATTTTTAAAAATCATTCGGTTCATGGATAAATATGAATTCTGACATAATGTGTATCATAATATATTCTTTTTAACATAGTGTACTAGTAGGTTGGTGGTTGCGTGCGTTGGTGGATAATTTAACTCTAGCGCAGAATTTAATAAATCTGGTACTGGTATTTTCTATAAATCGGTTATGATCTGTGCATATTATATATATAACTCTTTCATGCTTGATGGTACATATGTTGTACCACTAATTCTATTCGTTTATTGTGTGGTGGTACAAAAAATGTACTTGTTTGAATGTCTCGGAAACTGATGCTAGATGGTGCATTCTCTGAACCACCATAGAGGTCAACCCCTAGCAGTTACTCAAGTTTCCAACATATGTCAGAAGCTAATTGTATGCAATGGGTTTATGCAGTAATGTCCTGAATAAGTTATAGTTCGTTTTCAGGAAAAAATAAATACAACTAATACACTTATTATATATGTCGACTAAATAATAACTTGGTAAAATAAAAATGTATAGAATAGAATATTTAAAATTAAAACTTACATTAGATAAATTAAGACTATAAACCAAAATTAACCTTACAACATTAGATTAGAAAAAACTTAATGTTTTAATATATAGGATGAGAATAGCAGTACAAAGATATAAAGAAATGTATTTATTTTCGAACTATAAAATAACTAGCTAAAACAATCCCAAGTTCGTACAAAATGAATGTGTTGTGTCTGCAAAGTTCCATTGTGCCTAGGGAAAAAAAAAATCTTTTCCAGAACTATCATGCTGTTGAAAGCGTGGTGGTACCAAATATGTACCACCTATTTTTTAAAACTTTGGACACCCTTTATTTGAAAAAGTTTTTAATATTAATATGTACCAGCTTTTGTTCAATAATTATAGTTGTGAGGTTTATCTAAAATATTTGCAATTATTTTTTTGTCAAAAATTCAGCTCATGAAAGAGTTAAAGAACTGCTAATATTGTAAGATTTTTTTTATTTAGCAATTTTTAAAATTTTTAATGATTTTATATGAAATAAAATTTCTTTTTGCATCAGAATGAAAAGTTATACAATTTCTTCGTGACTTGCTTACATTCTGGACTTTTCTTTGCACGGTTTTTAAAATTATTTTTAATAAAGAATTTTGAAAAATTTTACTAAATATCCATGCTTAATTATGATTTTTTTTAAAAATTTTTTTTAACAGTATTTCTTATGTAATTCGTATTTTAAAGCTTTGCCAGTTCATCATTTTAAATATGATTAAGAGTAGAAATTGTCTTTTATAAAAACGCGGCATGTAGCCTACTAGCACAAATTTAAGTTTTGTTGTGAATGAAAGCTAATTTTCATTTTTTCCCCCTACTCTTCCTTGATTGTATCGCTACCAACAATATACGAAATAACGACCAGTTTCATATCTTCTCATAACGGCGGAAGAGTAATCAAGTACAGAGAGAAGAGCATGACTCATTTCTATCTGGAGGGGTTACCCTTCGTACTGGGAATGGCGGGAGAGTAGAAAACGCTTCAGAGACAGTAGTGCCTCTGGGCATTGACCTTCACAATGCTGTTGTGTGGCTGATGCTAAGTTTGATTATTCTAAAGCAGTGGTCTTCAAACTGTTATACGGATCCCTGGGGTTTCCCAAGTAAAAATAAAAAATTATAAATGTGTATTCTATATAGATCTTCAAGGCCTTAAAGCAAATATTATTGAACTGAATGACAAAATCAGTGCTTATATGCTTTAATTTTAAAATTCGATTTCTGGGAATCTTATGTGAAAAATAATTTACAATGTTTTAAAAAGCTAAATAATTTTCTAATAAAAAAAAGAATAAATTAGAATAAAAATGCGTAAGGTATATAATTCAGGAAGCATGTTTTACAATGATATCCAATGTCAGGAATTACTTTCATCAACAAGAAGAGTCCAATGACAGGATTAAAAATCTATTTATTATGAAAATCAGAATTTGTTACTCCTGGAACAAGAGGAACTGAATTGAAGTTTCAACAGATTCTATGTTAAAATGCATTTATGAACTAGAGGACATTGATTTTTTAAAATTTTACACGAAATGTCTTTAAGTTTTTATAAAAGCCTTAATGCCCTTCGTTACCACATATTTTAAGGAATTATTTTTTAACATAAGTCGAGAAGGGGCAGTACAGAAATAAATTGCATGCTGCTCATGAAATACGTTTACAAATAATTAAACAGAACCCGACTTCAAACTTACCTCCAAAACAAAGCAGGCTCATCCCAGTCATTAAAAGTGAAAAATTTAGTCATGCATAATATAGTTTATTTTGTAACTTTTTCAACTTTTATTATAATATAACGGGCGGGCGGCCAAACGATTAATAAGGTGTGTCAATGAAGAAGAAACAACTTATTGACATATCAACAGATATGTTAAAATCGAAATTTAAGCAAAAGCTCCTATATATATATATAAATTTTAAGTTGCACATGCACGCAAATTACACAAGATTTCTCACACAGTTATAAATATGTAAATACCAGTCACACAGAAAAATGAATTTTAGTGAAAAATATTTCACGACGTATGTCGAAACTGAACAATATGTAAAACAAGTTAAGACACAAAATATGAAATGTGTCGACAAATGATTTCAATAGACCTATATTTTGACAGTTTGTGTAAAAAAAAAAAATGCTAGCACATTCCAGATATTAAATATAATGCATGGGTTAGTGATACCGGAAGCAAAAATTATTATTAATGAGAATTTTACTAACGTTGATCTGCTTTAAATATTAACATTTATTGTGAAAGTGGAAGGAGATTTCCCGATAACACCTTATGATTCTTAGGGTTCCGGGAGACAAAAAATTTTGAAGACCAGTGTTCTAATGTAAGACGTTTTGCCAGTTTTTTGAATGATGGGACAGGGCCTACTGTGCTCGGTTCTCGTGACTTAAGCCGCTGAGGTGCACCAGCAGATATTCCGGTCAGGTGGTCAGTCTGACGTGAAACCCTCGGTGATGAGTTTCCAAGTAAGCTTGGTACTCAATTGTCGACCCACTGAAGGGATGAAAGTCTGAGTTGACCTGACCGAGCCGTGGTTTGAACCCCGGTCCTGTGGCGCGGAAGCGCGATGCGCTATCATTCGGCCACTGGGCTTCGAATAAATTAACATAAATTATTAATAACAAATACTTAATTAAATTAACATGGAAATCGAATAAACCTGAGCTTCGAATTATAATTCTGAAAAAATGTTTTGCCGGAAAATTAAAATTTTTATTAGATCAAGACATTAAAACAATTCTCGAAATAAAATGGATGATAGATTCTCCTCGGTAAAATTCCCTAGATATTCCTGCTTCATATTCAAAATGCCTTTTTATTCAACAATATCTTAATAATTTGAATAAAATATAAGCGTGAATTTAAAACTAAATGCATAAGTTTTGCTATTAATTTATATTTAACGAATCTATACTAATTAAAAAAAAAAACTAAACCCAGACGTAGAAAACATGACACGTTGGAAATATAAGTCGTGATGAGAATTTTTGAAATTTGCTTTAGATTTTTTTAAATTTCATTTTTTGCTAGCGATTTTTCAACAACTGGCGGTATTGCGTCATTTAAAATAAAAGCGTTCACTTAGATATCTTTAGATTTAATATAAATTAAAGCATTTTGTTTGATCTTCTGTAATCCTCGCAACCCCTCGACGAGAAACTTTCATAACGTTTTCTTTTTAAACTTAAAATAGAACTCTTTCGGAGACAAAACAAAACTCAGACTTACAATCTAGTATTATGCAAGGAAGATTAAAAAGAAAAATCATCACTGTTATAATTGTAGTGTGCTTAACATTAGCTTGTGGGGAGAAAAGAAAGACATGACTCACTTTTCACCAAACCAGCGGAATACAGGTATATTTGTTGGTCATCTGTTTCACATTCCAACTTAGTGACCCCCCTTTTTTTTTATGTATTTCATTTTCATTTAGCGAAGCATAGCGTATTTTTGTTACGCTTTTTTTTTCATGTAAAAGAGTATTACGATATTTGGAAAAGCCCAGCATTTTTTTTTTTTTTTTTGAATAATTAATTGGGCTATATTTACATTAATGCGTATTGAGTAATATAAAAAGCATACTGAAAAACTTTAAAATTTTTCTTTAGAACTGACACATCCATATTTTTTATATTTTTATACACAAATTAGAGGCGTTTACTTTTGAAGTCTTTTTCCTCGTTTTCAAAATATCAGAACGAACACAATTATTCTTATCGGAATTTTAACTGATTCGTTATATAACATTAATTCTTAAGAATTAATGTTATATAATGAATAATTAACCTTTAAGGCGCTAAATTGCATTTCATTTAAAATTTTATTTATATTATGAGCACTCGTGTAAAAGTTGTTTTACATTTTTCAATGCCTTGTCTTTCACTGGGTTTAATTCGCCTTACAATTCAGCTATTATATCAAGAATAATATATATTTTGTTTTTTAAAAAAATTAACCCGTGCAAAAAAAGAACTGGTACTTTTCAGTAAGTAACATATTTAAGTTGATCACCCAAGGGATTGTAACCTACCGGTTTTTGACGCATGGAAATTGGCTTACTGTACTATTTCATACATGAACTTATTTTTCAGGTAAACTTTTTGAAAAAATTTTTCATTCAATTTTTTTAAAATGTGTATTGTTTTTTATTTTCTAACATGCTCGCCACTTAAATTGATATGCATAAATTAATACATAACCAAAACACTATTAATATAATTCAAAATCAATACATTTTCTGTTTTCTTCCGGTGTGACTGTACTTTCTTGGAAGAGGGGAGAATTTTTTAAAAAAACATGCAAAAATAAAACGTGTGTGTGTGTGTAATATACAATAAAAGAATTTGAAACAAAATATTGAATTCTTTTAAATCTTCAATTTTTTTTCTCAGCGAGTCAAATTTTCTGTTCCTTGAACACTTAACAATTTAATATATGCTTAATAAATGAATAAAGCACACACACACACACAAAATGTTCATATGTTCAAAATGTTTTTTTTAGTTGAGATTTTTATTCATAATGAATCTTTTAAGTGTGTTTATAAAAGAAAAGGACGTCTACCATTATCAAAAAATTCCAGTTACCTTCTTTATAAATAGTGATCATAGTTTGTCATTAGTATATATATTTTTTAGAAATAAAATATTAATAAAGGGTAACACATTTTTGAAATCACAAGAATGAATTGCCTTATTCTTCAATCATTTGTGTAAATTATTAAATATATTATGCATCCTTATTTAAACCAAGGCTCCGACAGTACAGCCGTTCCGCCTTCTTTTAGTAAGTACAGGAGGCCGCAGTAGCTCAGTGGTTATGGTCACGAACTGGTGGCCGAGGTGTCGCGGTGTACAAAATTTACGGTCTAATCCAGGGGTACTCAACCTTTTTCCCCACCGGCCCGCACGCACATGACAGGTATTTCACGCGGGCCGCAACATGCGGATAGTGAAAAAAAAAGCAGACTATAAGACCAAAGCAACATTTACACAAGCAAAATTGATCAAAATATTATAAAACTCATTTTTAGCTTTTATTTTTTAATACTATATTAACTTTTTTATCGAACGCACAAACAAAAATATTTATTATGAATTTTTACTCAGTTATGGGATAATTTCTATTTTCTTTCATCTATGACCAAGCCTCTTGCTTGCATTCTACTTAGCAAAATTGATACATTTCATTGCTTGATTGATAAAATTTCCTGTTAAATTTTTTGTACATTATTCTCCAATAGAATTTCTTAGTGCAATGGGCCACGACTGGGCCATTAAAAAAAGCTGGCGGGCCACAGGTTGAGTTTCGCTGGTCTAATCGATCTGTGGTCACGGTGGAAGAGTGGTCATAGTCGCTAACTCGTTGCGGGCAGTGTATCTGTCGTGTCATGAGTTCGAATCTTGGTCCCACTTGCATCCGTCGCGTTAGAGGGGCCGATGTACGTTAAATCTTCCTAGCCTGTGTCCTCGCGTGATTCCAGGCCAATCACCCATTTGCCGTCATTGCATTTTAACTGTCAAACAAGTTATTTGTGTTTGTGCTCTTTTTAATTTTTATATTAGCGCAGAATTTTTATGTGCACTTGATTTGACATCACAAATTTTAATTCAGACGTGATACTGATAGAGAAAAATAATTTATATGGTGAAGCAAAAGTTTTGCCCTGATTATAAATATTGTGCTCAGACTATTGAGTTTTTTTTTCGATACATTGTGAGTAATAGGAATTTTTTTAGAAGGCCTGTTAACTTAGTAAATTGCAACGTGTCACCTTGGGATCTCGGAGAATGAGCGGTGTTCCAGTTCCCTCCTTGTGTTAAGGTATCAGACTAGGTTGAAAGGGTGATTTTTAGGTATTTAATGCTCGCGGGCCATTAGGGGGAAATATATATGTAAGGATAATTAAATTAGATTAAAAATTAAATTCCGTATCTAGCAATTCACTTTTATATGTTCTCCTCACCTTGTGAAGTATAAACTTCTCTCTCTGCATCTTGCGTCAGATGTCTAACTTTGATCAAATAAAGTTCCTTTTTTTTTTTAAAAAACTGTCTGTTTCTGACTTCAAATCATGTCATATATATATATATATATATATATATATATAATATTGAAGAAGAGGGAATAATATATAAAACTAGTTTTAATTTGTTTTGATAGTATTTGCTTTATCCAACTTATAAGAATATTTTTTATTATGTTTTTTGAAGAATGAAATTTTTACGATAATTTGTGCACGAAAAACGGGATATTTCCAAAACAATTTAATGAAATTTATAACATATATGTTATGAACTTTTTAGAGTGTAACAAACCGCAGGTTTATAAGAGTGTTACACTTAATCACATTTTACAGCCATTTTTATCTTAGAACATATATTAATTTGGACGAAAAATCATTAACACCAAATTTAAGTGCTTATAAAAAAAAATTTATTTCTTAAAATATTTTTAATCCTGCGGTTTGCGACACTTCAGATGGATCAAGAAGTATATCAATGAAATTATATATATATATATATATATATATATATATATATATGCAATATGACGTAATGCAATTTTTTCTATTTATGGCGGTTTTCAACTTTGAAAATTTTGCTAAAATTTCATAAAAATATATTTTTCAAACCCAAAGGATGGTACATGTTATTTATTCAATAATTATGACTCTGTAAGCCTGTTTATGTTCTTCAAAACAAAATTCCTCAGAAAATCGATTTTTGAAAAATTGGTCTCCGAACCTAGTCGGAACCTACCTTAAGTTCAACAGTTCTTTCACTCACACTCGGCCTGCCACTTCTAGGAAGATCCTTAATGCTGCTTCATTCCAACGCTTTATTGATTTTACAGCAGAAGGTTTGCTTCCATAACAACGTCGAAAATTACACTGAGCAGTAATGGGCAAATTCGTTTCGTGGAACCACCGTGGAGTCTCTTGAATCGACGCTATTTCGGCCGAAAATGTTTTCCTTACAGAAATGTTACCCCAAGTCTCTCTTGAAAGAACATTCCCGTCATCTATTGCACAAAAAACTACTAAAGCTGACCTATCCAATGATAAAAAAGTTATATTGAATGGTTATTTTGTAATGGAACTCTTTTATAGTCAGGGCAAGACTTTGGGTTCATCCTATACACATCCCAATTTTCAATATTTACAATTTTTTGATTTTATGAAATTTCCAGACCCTGTCTGATCTACCACGAGCGGTCATTTGACCGTTTAAAGATTTCATGTGTTTTCCAGAAAATATAGTTGCAAATAACATTTCTGGGGAAATATTTTGAGGGAATTGGAAACATATTAATAATGAATAACAATAATAATAATAAAGGTATCAAAATTGGCGAGACAGGCAAACGATAGCGTGACATGCTTCTCAACAATATTATATAAACTAAATAATTTTATTCTTGCTATTTATACAGAGCTGAATCCAATAAAAAAAAGTATGATTTAGTGCAGGGGTACTCAACCTTTTTTTCCCCGCCGGGCCGCATACACACGGTAGGAATTTCACTCAAGCCGCATTCACATGAGCTATCTCATGCGGACCGCAACATGCGGATAACGGGAAAACACACTGTAAGACCAAAGTAACATTAATTGATCAAAATATAATAACTCATTTGTGTCTTTTATTTTACACACTCGCACTCACTTATTTCGTATGAATTTTTCCTGAGTTAAAGGATAATTTTTATTTTCTTTCACATCTGACGACCAAGCCTCTTGCTTACATTCTATTAAAAAAAACAAATTGATAACAAATTTAATACATTTCATTGCTTGATTGATAAAATTTAATGTTAAATTTTTTTGTACATTGTTCTCCAATAATTGAATTTCTTAGTGTAATGGGCCATGACCAGGCCACTCAAAGAAGGCCGACGGGTCACATGGGGCCCGCGGGCGGCAGGTTGAGTCTTATTGCGTTAGTGTATTCACATGTTGAAATTGTGGGGGGAGGGAGGCTCGTTTACCACAATTAGATTTTACAATAGCACAAAACTCGGCTTAGATGAAACCGTTTAAACTTCCTGAAAATTTCGCGTAACATCTGTAGATGAATCTAAAGATGACCTTTATTGGTATTTTTTCAGTATTTTGAATTTAATAGGGATAAAAATGCTTAGATTTTACATATATATAAAGGAACGATGAGTTAAAAAAGAAACTTCGCGGCAAGAATTTTTATTTCAATTGGCAGAAGAGCTTAGAACTGAATAAGAGACCAGGGCGTTGCTATCGTCGTATTAGCCGTATCAATAATACTGGGAACCCAAGGTACAGGGGCTCCAACATGTGTAAGCAGAAAATCGTAAAATATTAAGGTGCCCTACGGAATTTTTGATACAGCGCCCTCTCAGGACGCCAGTGATAGGAGATATAGCTAAAGTAAATAATTTCATTAAAAGCAAGAAGAAGCGCAACTATTAATTCATATGGATGGAAAACTTGTCAAATAACTTATTTGACAAGTCAGTAAGACAAAAAACTTATATAAAATGTAAAAAATACGTGAGGAACACGCAAGTGCAATACTAAATACTATAAATGGCAAAAGAAAAAAAAACTATTCTAAATATAACTTTTTTTAATTTAATTCAGTATCTGGTGACCACACACACACAGAGATATCGACGAAAACAACAATTGAGAATGGGCGATCTAGACATGGCATTGTTAATATATTTAGAATATGAGTACTCATTGGAAGAAGAAAGCAATCGAGTAGAGAAAATTAAGTAGCTTAAAATTTGTACAAGGTACATTTCAAATTGTACTGTTTTGCCACCTATACCGCAATAATGAAAAATTAAAAAATACTCTCGTTTTTTAAAATACCAATGGAATTTATACTAAATAAGGTGACTATTTTTTTTACAATGAAAAGGAGGACGAAAAATATAAGAAAAAATTACAACTTAAATATATGAAAAATTTTATTAATTCAAACAAAACTGCTCTAATTATTCTAACATTCTTTTTAATTATTATTTTAAACGAGTATTTTCCCCATTGAATATATATATATTTTGTCAACATATTATTTTTTAATGTATCGGAAAGTTCTGGCAAAAAATATCCTTCATACTGAGCACTGTAGCTAAAATATTAACATTCAATTTTGATTTCTCACTAGTCACTTCACAAAAATCATTGCCAACTGAAAAAAACTTTCAACTGCTGCATTAGTTCCAGGGCAGCACAATGTAAATTCAAAAAGAATAACTAAATTTTTATATGGAATGTGTTAATTTTTGAAATGGTTAAGTATTTCCACCCATCTTTTTTTTTTTTTTTTATCAATTTCAGCATGTTGATGTTCCAATTTATTATAATTTAAATGTACATTCAGTCTTCCAATTTCATCAAACAAACCATTGTCAACGATTTTAATATCATGCATTTCTTTTGATTAAAAAAATGAACACAGTTGTATATATCTGCCCAATTTACTTGTGATGAAGTCAAAAAACACCATGGAAAACTGTTATTTCCTGTGATATTTGTTTCAGACCATTCTTCGACATTTTGGAAACATGTTTGGTTTATCTCTGAAAATAGAGATTAACAGATCAATTTTAAAATATTGAAAAGGAGGACACTTTTCGAGGAAGGATGGAGCCTATAAAAGAATGACTGTCCTCCCTAAAGGACATTTGGTCGCCTTATTCTAAATCAGATGAGATAAATCGACTTACCCTAAGGTGCATATTGTTGCCACTGTCTACACTCCAGTTCAACTAAATTTTATTCAAAAACCCGATTGTGTGCATTTCCAAACGGATGTTGATAACCATAGACAATAAATTGTGTGAAAGAAATATCGTGTATTTTTGGCGGGAAAGTTAATTTTTTTCTCGACATTTGAGTGTGGTGAGCGATAAAGAGTTCATTGCGTTACTTGGAGAGATATTTTCTATTTCGAATTTTCTATTGACTAGTGATTTATCTAATCGGGGGGGGGGGGGATTACTTATCTGTTGTCAGATAAAGATATCATTGTTTGATGTTGCATTTGAAAAAAGTTGCATGCAGACTTTTGGCAACATACAGTATTTAATATAAAAACTCAATATTACCTGGATTTTTTATTTTTACGTAACCTCTGACTACATTACTATAAAAAACGATTTTTTAAAATGCAAAACGAAAAAACCATGCATTTAAGGTTAAAAAAACATATGACACAAAGCCAAATACGCCTTAATAAAAGTTTATGTACATGTGAAATATATATATAAATACAATTAATCACTATGTAGTTTTTCTTTTATATTTTTCCATATTTTTATAATTTTAAAATTCCAAGTAAGAAAAAAAAACATTTTCAATCGGCACGGGTTTAAACATTAAAAAAAGACAACTGAAAATCTAATTATATATAATCTATATATATTTCCGTAATTATATTTAAATTAATGGGAGGGCAGGGCAACGTACATGTAGCAAAATTTGCGCAACCCTCGATTTCCGCGGAAATGCATTTTTTCCGACTATTTAGCTGTGCCACCCATGCTGTTTCTGTTTCCATTTATGTTTTCATGTTCATATTTTTATGATCTAATCCTATATTTTAAAATAAAAACTTTATAAAATTTTTTTGTGTATTTTAAATCTAAAATGTAAAATAATAAATAAAACTAATAGCATAAAACTAACATCTAATAAAACTATAAGCAATTTTTGAACCTACTTTGATAAAAGAATACGCAGCGAGATGGCTTATGCTGTGGGCATAAATATACGCCTCGCTCAGCCGTCGCAGGAACTGCCTCTGGCGTGTATACGCGCCTTTTTACGAGCCTTTACATCGTGCTGCTATCAAAAAATGTCCCGGAAGTTTTGGAATGCAATACTATGACAGTGTTTGCGAAGGATTTTTGTCTTTTCTTTAATACACCGCAGAACGGCGCGTGTCTGTGTGAAAAACAGTGGCTCTGGGAAGTGAATTGTTCATCTTCCCTCAGCATTAAGGGATTAAAAGAGGTGGGGTCGTCAGTTAACATAGTTCCAGTAGAAATAATGATTCTACTGAATTTCCCTATTTAGTTGAGATTAATTAAATTTCAAAACACATTATTTTAAGTGGTTGCGCATATGAAATAATGAAATATGTTACTGGGTTAATTCACTACAGTGACTCCGTGAAAAATTTTGTTAGTTAAAAAATTTGACCTTCCACCAGAGTTATATTTAATGTTGCTAAACGTCGATTATATATTGTGTGTGTGTGTGTGAACAAGTGTCGGCTATACCAGAGGTTCCACGAGAAAATTTCGCTGGTCCCCAGAAAAATGTGGAATATACTCATTCATCACATTAAGTTATGTTTTAAAATGCATTGATTGTGTTCTTAGATCATAACACTTAAAAAAGTCCTATTAGTGGTCAGCGGGATTTAAATTATGAATTTACTGGTTCGTGAGGTCAAAAAGTTTGGCGACCGCTGGGCTATATTGTTACGGGCTAATTGAAGTAGTGAAAACTCCCGGTATTATGTTTCTTTTTCAATTCCGACTATTAGTTTACACTCTTCTTATATATATTTTAAACTTGTAGTGGATGACACTTGATGTTGATAGTTTTTCAAATATTAATTCACTAATTATATTTTTTATTTAATTAATAGTAACAAAGAAGAATAATATTCCAACACGATATATAGAAAGAAAAATCGCTCGTTGAGTCCCTGTAGCCCAATGGATAGCGCTTTGGACTTCTAATCCAAATGGCCTAATTCCTGAGAATGTGATTTTTTTTACTATACTATTTTATTGGAATAATTAAATTTAATGAATATATAGTAATAAGCAAAGAGAGAGAGAATAGTCCAATATCATATATAGAAAGGAAAATGTGGAAATTTGCTAGGAAAATCTTTCAATTTTGCTGCGTAATATTGCGATTCTGTCATCTGTATATACATATTTATATTAATTGTAATTATTTAATAAATTAACTAAAATACAATTTTCCTTTGTTGACCTAAGTAGGAATCGACTTAAATTTTTTTAATATCACTTTGACTTCAACATATATATTAAATTCATTAGAATTAATTCATTCTTTGTGGAGGCTGAAAGTTTAAATTATTTTACTAGTCTCTTGGAATCCACTGGTGATGTGTAATGATTTTACGTCTATCCTTAGCGAAAATACTTTGCGGCAACGGTAGTCTAGTGTGGTCAAGATAACGGACTCGCGTGGCTGGCGTCATAAGTCCAAGTCAGTAGCGCACACAGGAATTTTT
>BMAV01003169.1:106694-117810 GCA_019973955.1 Trichonephila inaurata madagascariensis
TGCATGCAAAAATATATACAAACGCAAAATGCATGCAAAAATATATATACAAATACAGAAATGACACAAACATTTTTAGATACCACAGTAATTATACAGGAAAATTAGATTCTGGATTATGCGTTAGAAAATATATACATTAGAAAAGAATACTTACCTGTAAATCTGACAAAAAAAAAAAACTTTTCATAGAATATATCATTAAATTGGATTTGTACTGATATTTTTCAAACTAATTTTTACATTATTTTTTTATGCGTGACAAATTATTATGCCTAGGTAAAAATATTTAAAAATCAAACAAAATTTTTTAAATTAAAAAAAATATAGTATTTCATATTCAATACACTTTGAATGCTATAATCTTCATGAAAATGGTTTAAATGAATAATGTAAATAAATAGAATTTTTCTTTAAGTAATAGTTATGTGAACTATATTTTAAACATGTGCATAAAATCTATTTTGAATAAAAAAAAAAATGGAGTATAAGAAAGTACATGTACATTGAATAATATACCAATCGATAATTGAATATTTAAATAAATGGTGAAATATAAAAATCAACATTGATCTAATTGGCCTTAAATTTCTTGTATTTTTCGATTATCCTTCACCGTTAAAATTTCTTCATTGCGCTTTTTTGAATAATTATTTAAGCATACATTCCCGAATGTAATAAATATATTTTTTAAAAATATGAAAATGCAAGTGTTACGCTTTACACAAGATGAATGAAACGAATGCTAGACATTCCACAACTCATATAATTCCAAATATGCTTCTGATGTGCTTGTAAACAAGATATTTGCCAATTAACTTTAAGAAATCTTGATTCGAATGTTTTCGATATTAACAAATTAAAAATGAAATATTGTGTTGAAATGACTTTCATAGCAATATTTGTGGGCATTTTTAAATCTCTTTTATTCAGAAGTGTCAAATGTTTTGTCCTGCATTTTCTGAATCGAAATTTATCTCTTTATTTGAAAGAAATATACATTTGCAATTGGAACACCCGAATTTTATATTATGCACGCATAACCCGTAATGTACATTAAAATTTTATACTCTTCTATTAAGATATCCTCTTAATTTATTTGAAATGTTTAATACTTCGTTGTGTGAAATCCTTAATATCTACTTTAACATTAAATATCTCTCCTGAATAATTTGAAATTAAATTTTTCAGTGAAATGGTGCAAAGGTAGCACAATTATTTTTCTGCTTGCAAAATTTCAATATACTTTCCTTAAGATTGAATAGCCATAACATGATGAAACAGAATTAATAAAGCAGATTTCTTCCAAAACATTAACCATATTAAGAATATTTAGCAATTCACTGAAATATGTTATCTCATTCAAATAGGATGGACAGCCGGGAAAATGTAAGGATATATGTATTTTATTTGATGAACAGTTGGACACATAACAATAACGAAGCATTATTATAAAATGTGTGGAGTTTTAGGTTGTTATTAATAAAACTTTTAATATTTTTAAGATAAGGATTTTATAGATTAAAAAATATATAAATATAAACACTAATTTCTCAAATTAATAACATCTTGATTTACAAATAATTAGTGATGTTGGCATAAATACATCATTTTATTATACTCAGTTATCTTCAAAACTAAAAATAAATTCAATAATGACTCAAGAATAAAATAATATAGATATCCTACCTTTCCTTATATCCAATGGTATCGCTGATGTTATGTTCACTACATTTCATATCTAAAAACACGTGGTAAGGTAAAGCACTATATCACAAGCTTTAATGGAAGACTGGTTAAGCGATGGTCAAACGCGGTGAAAATCGTCCCTCCTTTGGTCATGTGACTTGTTTTAGAGGGGTTCTCTGTCGCAGCCTGTTAATCAAGATAGCCTTGCCTGAGCTTTCTTGTCATGGACATTTGTTTGCCCATCTTTAAACTTACTAACCCATTTTCGAACTTTGCTGTCACTCATTGCTTCTGTGCCATAAACTTCTGTTATCTGGCGATGAATGTCTACAGCTGACATGTTTCTTGTAGTTAAAAAACGGATAACAGTTTGTGTCTCACACTTGGCGGGCTATTCATTCCCCTTAAATGTTTTAAAGACTCACTGTAAAGTTTTCGCTACTGCTACAGAGCTAGAAATGGCGAGAGTATGTTCGCAAAGGATGCTGATCAGTGACGCAGAGACTCGTTGCGGCGTACGCGCGAACTAGGGAACTATACGCGCCAACGGACCTTACTTAACCTTTATAAATCGGCTGGTACATACGTCGTACCAGAAATTTTTTTGTCGCTAACTTCGGCTTGGTACGACGTGTGTACCAAGGTTTCTAGAGACACTTCTTTCCCCCTTTTTTTCTAACACACCCTTTTACGATGTTCCCCGACCCTTTTTATGACTTCGCGTCTACTGTCACTAATTGGGTGGGGTTATTTTTCGCCAACATTTTAAGCATACCTTATCATTGGCGACGTTTAGGAACAAATTTCGACTTCGTTAAAAAAAATACTTCATTCGATGACTTTACGTTTTCTGTGAGCAACAGTTTTTTCTTTTTCTCTTGCTGTTTCTTCTATTTTTTTAGAATGCCTCGAAAATTTCTCACACAAATCGAGATTGTGTGAGAATTTGATGAAAGATTTAGAAAAAGAAAACTTTGACGATAGTGATTCGGAGAATGAAGATGAATTTGAAAATAGTATTTTCGAAAATAATGAGGTGATTTAGACGTATCACAGTTAATTTTGATCAGAAAGTTGAAAGCTTATTCACATGGAAAGAGGTAGAAGGCTCTGAAGTGGTAAATGTATTACCATTTTCTAGTAAAGTTGGATTGAAAGTTGATGCTAGCAATTTCAAAAGTGAAAATGATTTTTTTAAACTGATGTTCACAGATGAAATTTTAGCAGTTCTGGTTGAAGAAACTAATAGGTATGCATTTACTGTACTTAATCTTCATGGAGAAACATCGGATAAACGAAAGAACGCATCTTCATGGAAACCAACAGATACAAATGAAATTTTAAAATTTCTCGGTTTAATTTTATTGATGGGACACATCGAAAAAGATAGTTTACAGGATTATTCGACAACTAATAATATGATAGAAACTCCATTTTTCAGAGAAGTAATGCCCCGCGATCGTTTCCAAATGATTTTAAAATTTTTACACTTTTCCGATAATAGTTTAAAAGAGAGTATAGATTTTAAAACTTACGACAGATTGTGGAAAATAAATATTCTGTTACAACAATCAAAAATTTTTCGTAAAGTGTATGATCCCACAGAAAATTTATCTTTCGATGAAATTATAATTAAATTTAAAGAGAGGAAGAGTGTTCTTCAAACAATACATTCAAAAAAGAGAAACAGTGGGGTTTGAAAATGTATAAAATTGCAGATGCTACTGGCTATACTTATGATATGAGAGCAGTGGCGCAAACAAGGGTCCTGGGGGTCCGGACACCCCCCCCAAAGCCCTTGATTTTTTTCCGATTGATTATAATTCTAAGAATATAGTACATATAAAATTTAATTATTTGTTGTTAATGATTTATTTTATTGATTAATGCTAATTATTTATTCAATAATTAGTTTTTTACTGTGTTTTGTTCCCGAAAATTGACAAAATTAAAAGGAGCATGATGCAAGAAAAATTCCTGTGTGCGCTACTGTATGAGAGTATATCTAGGTAAAGATAAAAAAGAAAACCTTTCAACATCTGCTTGCTATAATGTTGTATATACAATGACAGATTGTATAAAAGGTAAAGGACATAATGTCTTAATGGATAATTTCTTTTCCTCGCCGGAACTTTTTCGAGACCTTTTAAAAGAAAAAAGTATTAACTCCTGTGGAACTGTGCGATCTAACAGAAAACATTTTCCAAAGGATTTGGCTTCTTGTAAAATGAGACAAGGTGATCTTGCCGTGAAGTTTTGTGATGGAATGACAGCATTGTGTTGGAAAGATAAGAGGCATGTATATATGCTGTCCAATATGCACAGCCCCCGAAAGGAATTTATCATTGAAGAACGAAAAAGATGTAAAAAAAAAATTGACGGTGACGTTTCTGTATGCGAAAACGACACATTAACAGCTTCCAAGCCAAAAATTGTGGCAGATTACAATAGGCATATGGGATATGTTGATTTAGGAGACCGCATGGCACATCCACCTATTCTTTTGCTAGACGAACTAGAAAATGGACAAAAAAATTATTCTTTAGTCTCATCGATATTGCTGTTCTGAATGCTTTTCTAATATTTAAATCATGCCAAACTTCATCAAAATTTAGTTTAAAAGAATTAAGAATGAATTTAATTACATCTCTAATAGGAAAAATAAATCATAAAAATGCAGAGCCTTCAACAACAAAAAAAGTTAAGACAAATGATAATACATTTTCTCATTGGCCATTTGACGAAAAGAAAAGAAGGTGCGCTTATATTGTGCGAAAAAAAATATACAGAAAAGATACACCATTATCTGTAAGGCATGCAATGTGGCTCTTTATATTGACTAGAATTGCTTCGAAGATTATCACACAATTTATTTAAAAACCTCTTAACACATAAACCACAATAGAAAACAAAAGACCAGAATTCAACATATTAAAACTGATACACACATTTTTTATAAAAATAAAAAAGGTTCTTTTAAGAGCCAAAAATTTCAAAAAGTAGAACTCACTTTCACAAACAGATATTTCAAAAACATTACTTCCAAAAACTTATATCTTAAACTAAAAGTTTCTCTTAGAAACAAAAAAAATAATGTAAAACGAAATTAAAACAAACACATTTTTTTTTCATAAAACTGATTGTTAAATTTGTCGAGTTTCGAAGTCTTCACGTTGGTGTGGTGTGGAAGTTTGGCGAGAGGATCAGATTTCTGAGGTTCATCCCCAGTATTCTTTATATTGTGATGTTACTAAAAACTCAAATCTAATTGATCACAAAATATTTGGAGTACAATTATTTTTTTTTCTTGCACTAAAAGGGCGTTAATTAGAAAAGTAGAATGTTTAGAAAAATGGCCTACATTTTGTTCTTAAAGTTTTTACATATTTCATCGAGCAATTTAAAATTTTTTTTATTAAATGGTTTAATTATTGTACTTAAATATGTAAGTTGTTTTATTTTAGAGTGAAATAAAAGTTTTAGTATAATAATGTTCAACTCATTTTCTTAAAAATTTTCCTTCTGTTGGAAATTTTGTCGAATGATTTTGAAAACGTGGGGTGGATATTTTTATAACATGATTTTCATTATTGTAGCTGAATATATAAGCTGCAATAATTATACTGAAGTTAGAATGTGTACACATAATCTTAACTAATCTTTAGTTGTTTCTACTCATTGCTACTACATGACTACTTACTTATTTTACAAAATATATACCATAAAATCCGACGTATAACGCGCACCTATACTTTCAAGCTAAATTTTTCAATTTTTAGATATATTCGTCGTATAACGCGCACCCCCTTTTTAACGAAGAAATCTAAAGTATTAATATACATTGTTTTTATGTTTTGAAGTATTTTATTCGAGGTATTATCCCAGACTTTTGTAAAAATAGTATACTTCTAGAATTACAACTGTTCTTGTTCATAAGGCAAGTCGTTTCTTTTAAATAAACATTGTTTCGATACATCTAGAAGTAAATTTTTTTTATGCCCATCCTTTTTGTTATTTTTAAAGCTATCGTTTTTATACCCGGCGTATAACGCGCACCCTTAATTTTCGATCTTATTTTTTGTGTTCAAAGTGCGCATTATACACCTGATTTTACGGTATATGTATATATATATATATATAATTGCAAACATCGATATTATTGCGAGTTTATAATTGAACTCTCAGAGGGTGTTGTCATGAAGCTTTAACTATAGAAGCTGTGAATTAAATATTTGGGGTATTTAAATAATATTTTAACGTTTTTTTGGAGCATATATTTTAGTAATATATGATTGTCAACTTTTTAAGAGAATTTACGTAATACACAACTCTAATGATATCTTAGTATTTAACGCTAAATTATTATTTACCTTTTTTTTAGAACATGAAAATATTTTACAAAATTGAGAACAAGAAAATTTTAAAATCATTTTACAATACAAATGATTATTATGTATGGCCCCTTTTTTTAAACTTTTTATAATAATTTTCTCATACTAAAGCAATGAATACAATAAAATCCTTGTTTCATAGTAAATCATTTTAAGCAATCAGAAAATCCTGAAAACACATTGCCATTGAAAGAAATAAAAGTAATAAATATAATCATTTTATATATGTGTGATGATTACTGTTCAACAGTTCATATAAATTCTACTCTCAAAGTACTTCTGAAATGCTATACCTCAAACTCTAGGAAATATCTATTTTAATTTCAGAATTTACTTAAAAAAGACAGGAAAAAACAATAAAGATATACATTTGAAAGTTTGCAAGCCTTTCAATTCAAAATGGGTACCATGAATTTAGAAAAAAAAAACTATTTTGATATAATATTGCGCCAAATATTGCAATTTTCCTTACTCCTGAAACATCCCTGACTAAAATGCGGCAACCCTTCCCTCTTCCCTTTGTAAAGTGTGAAACTTTTAACAATACCACATGTGGCGAAAATGGTCAAGCAGGACTTCCAGTGGGGGAAAGAAATTTCCTTCTCAGATCGGAAAGCGCCGAATGGAAGAGAAATTTTACCTCAGGTAATGCCGAGTTCTAAAGGTTAAAAAAGAGCCCTCATGTATGTCGAAGGGAAATGATTAAATTAGGGATGTCATCAAATCCTTGAGGGAGATGATCATGCAAGGTGTTAAAATAAGAACTCTGTAAGATGATTTCCCTAAGGAAAGTAAGTGATTTGATCAAATCCCTAACCTGTTTCAGTGAAATGAAATAATATTGTCAAGAGCAAAAATGTTTATTTAGCAAATATAGTGCATTATTAAAAGTAGAGTAATTAATAGAACAATCATTGAATTACAAATTATTTATCCGAAATTAATTAACACAATAATTAGATAATAAAGCTGATATTTTTTTAAAAAGATATTTGTAGTAGAATTTCAAGCATTTTTAAAAAAAAAACTATACATTAATGTAGTACTTCAGAAATATCCTGCTTTTTTTATCACCTATTTTTAGTTATTATTTCTCTTTTTAATATATTATTCCCTTTTTTACTATCAAAAAGCTTTTTTTTATGTATAAAGAGGGCAAGGTTGAATTACCTAATTCGTTTGTTTACATTTTTCAATTGAAATTTTATCTAGTTTCTAATTTTCAGGCATACAAATGTGATATATCAATCGAAAGATAATAATGCAAAGAATATAACTAAATAAAACTAAAAATTGATATTTAGGTTATTTTGTTTTGGTGCGTCGCGTCAGAAGCCCGGCGCTGCCTGGCACAGAAGAGGAGAGGGGGGAGGTAAAAAGGAGTGGCAACAAGCAAATAAAAAACAGCTCTACAAATGCTGACTTGTTCTTTTCATCATTTCACTAAAACAGTTCGGGAATTTGATAAAATCACTTACATCAAGGAAATGACCTCAAAGAGACGTTATTTTAGCGTCTTGCGCGTGAATTGATAATTTCCCTTGGAGATTTGATGAAAGCCCTAATTTCATCATATTCCTGGGACATATATAGATTTTTAGCCCAAAATATCCAATAGAACATGACTTTTGGCTCTCTGAACACACCCGCCTCGAAAAAATGGACGCTCACTTCCTCCACGATTCCGGCTGATTGCCATATCTGGAAAAAAAAAGTCAACTGCGTCAGTCAAGCTTAAATGCACCGAATGAACTATACTGAATTGAAAATATCAAAAATTGGATTTTTTGGTAGACCTCTGAAGAAAAAGTTTCGAATTTCATGGGGTTTTTTAATGTTTTTTTACAAAAAGTAGAAATATTTTGAATTTTGGAATGAACGTAGTTCATTTGGTGCTTATATTTGTGCGGAGTCTACTCTATCAATTTGAAGTCATTCGGTCGAACCGTTCTTGAGATATGATGGAGGAAAGTGTGAAAAACAGTTTTGAGAAAATCGCGTTTAAAGTCAGATTAAAACAATAAAAATCGTAACTTAGCGCGCCGAACAGCTGCTCTTCTAACACTTGCTTCTTTTTAATGACTTCGAATTTAAAAAAAAAACACTTTACCACCGTATTCTAAACATGTTAAGGAAGCCATTTATGAAAAAAAAAAATTTTTTTTTGAACCCATCGCATGGGTGAACCCCCTTAAATAATGTATAATGTAAAGCTCATTTTTCGTTATTTTATATTTAAATTTTGTTGTAATTAGTTATTTGTTTCATTAGCATTACACTTCGAAGCAACATAAGATATATTGGCAAATCGAACCTCGTACTTTTCAATCTCCAACACTTGATTTGACACTTCACTTTCCAGGCTCTGTTCGGATTTGAAATATACTATTTTTTTTTATTTCTATGTGATATAAGGGTGTATAACGTTATTATCGTTCAATAATGACGAAAGAATGCTGTATATCATCCTATCTAATAATACTTCGTAATGAAGTGCAAAACCACTAAAGAAAAAAGTTTTTCTAATAAATAGCATTATTATGCTTATCGTTATTATATGAATTCAGTTTAATTTTTATTTACAAAATTATCTTCATCCAAACTATTTAAAAAGTATTTAGGAAGTAAGATTCAAAACTAAAGAATCTTTCAAATTTATAGGATACTGGCTGGTATACCCGTTCTTCGCTCGGGTTAATTGAAATAGTAAGCAATACAGATTGAAGGATAAAGAAGTTTTTAATCATTTAATTTTATATGAATTGCGAATTTAACAACAACAAAAACTTTTTGCATATCTCAGTTGAACAAAAAGAACATATTTGTTAAATTTTAAGTCTGTAGATCCAATAGCTGATAAAAATGATTTTTATTTTATAAACCTAGTAACGCTCTTGTGGGTCGATTTTTGAAAACAACTTCCTAAGCTGATCTCTGCTCAGCAAAAGTAACACTTTGTTACAAATTTTGTGTAATAAACGCTTAAAATAGTGTAAATAATTTATATCTGGATGTGCATTGGGTTAATATTACTTTCTGTTGTATTTATTTTATGTTAAAATTGTACTATATATATTCGCAAGCAATGCCGTTCTTTACATTATAATAGCGATTCAATGGAAACATCGTGAAATGTTGGCGATAGAGCCAAGTTGGCATCATTTTTGGCGACCATGTTGGCAACTTGGCGATTGATTTAACGGTACAGAAGTTGATATGCTGTAGTGCCACCCGGTGAGGAGCTGCAACAAAGAGGACAGCACAAAAACCTTCTCCACAAAAAAAAATACATATACATGTCAATTTTCATAGTGGTGGGTTGAACGGTGTTGGAGTGTGCGATTTCATATCTACAAACATTCATTTTTATATATATCGCAGGGAAACTATGAGATAGTGCTTTCGTCAAATCCTTAAAGGAGATTATAAATTCACGCATGTTAAAATAATGTCTCTTTTCCCTGTTGTAAGTAAGTGAATTAATTAAATCCCCGAACTGTTTTAGTGAAATAATGGAATGAACAAGTCAGCATTTTTTTGCAGAGGTATGTTTTCGCTTGCTATCACTCCCTGTTTACCTCCCTCCTTTCTCCTCGTTCGAGCCAAGCAGCGCCGGGCTTATGACGTCACGCGCATACATGGTTGAATAACATGGAAATAACATTGTGGGGATTGTATTAGATATAAAAAATAATTTGTATCAAATTCGTACCTCAGTTGGAATTATAAAAGATTGGCTACCTAGAAACGAACACTCTTCAAATTGCTACTACAACATTTACCGAAATAGTTCATGGATTAACCTAAGTCTGTGTGAAAAAAAGTAACATACTTTGTATTTGAAGATGCTACAAATCAAGTAAAAATTAATGAACATTATTAATAACATACCCTAAAAATTAAAATTTTACTAAAAATATCCTCATTGTTTTAAAAAATATCAGTTTAAAGAAACTTGGCACCCTAAAAATGACCTAAATGTCATTTTTCAACTAAAAAAAGGTGTTACAAGTAAAGCAGGATATTTCTGAAATATTATATTAATGTCATTTTTATTTATCTTGAAATGTGTGCATGTAAAACTTTTTAATTAAGGCATTTTGTATAAATAATTTTATAATAACTGTTATCCATCATATGTTTTCCATGAAAATATATTTCAATATTACGTGAAGCAAAAATTTTTAAAATTTCTGCTGTGGCAGATTTTTTTTTTAACATTTCCCTTGAGTTTTATGTAATTCATACTCTCTAAAAAGGGATTGTTTATAAAATATATGGGTTAAAATGATATGTAAATGCTGTTATTCTTAAGAAAAATATGTAGCTAATACTTTAAAGTAGTATTTTATGCTTATGTAAGATTATAATATTTTTTTAGTTATAAACTTTGAAGTGGTTTTTCTCAGTTTGTATTTTTCTGTATTCAAAATGTTTCTCCTTCCACAATTATTTACCACTCACTTCAATTTTTTGCTGTGTTTTATATATAATGCATGTAACAAAATTTGGAGATCCATTTTGCTGCCAACTTAATACTTTTTTTAAAAAAAAATTAAAATGGAGATTTTGGCTTCTTTCTTGAATTTTATAGCATATATACTTATTAATATTTTTTTTCTCCAAAACTTATTAGTTTTTTTTAAAATCGATCCCCAAAGTTCTTTAAAACATTCTTAGAAATATTATAAAAATATTGAAGCCATATATCTTTTAAAAATTTTTAAAATTGTATGAACACTGTACAAATTTCATCTTGCATCATTTTTTTCAATAGAAAAATTATTTGAAATCCTAAAATATAACTTTTAAATACATAAATTTTTAAAAAAATTTGTTGAAAAGGTGCCAAGTGCTCTTAAGTACCTATTTCTTTTGTTAATTAGTTTAGAATAAATAATTTTGTTTCAATGTATATTGTTGCATTACTTGCTCAACATTTAATAATGCATAATTCACTATATAAATGCTTTTAATGTCTAAATTGTTGATATCCAAGTCCTAGATTGTCGATATCCAAGTCCTAGATTGTCGAT
>BMAV01003169.1:117820-186199 GCA_019973955.1 Trichonephila inaurata madagascariensis
TAGATTGTCGATATCCAAGTCCTAGATTGTCGATATCCAAGTCCTAGCATTAAGAATTCGAATGTATTGAAAAATATTCTTATAACTCTCGGCTCTTGATTTAAAAAGGAGAGAACTTCTAAATAATTTCTAAAATTGATGTAGGATTTTCTTTTAAGCTATCATAACTCACAGTCTCAAAGTAGATTTCTGCAAAACCCATTTTTTGTGTATCTCCACTAAAAAAAATAAAAAATAAACGTGATTGCATAATTTTTGGGGTTTAAAAACTGAATTTTTTATCAATTCACCCCAGTAACCATCAAAGAGTCAATTTCAATTCCACAAAAGAAACATGCATACCAAATTTCATTACTGTTGGTCTAGTAGTTAACACCAGCAACTCCCCGCTCGCTTAAATTGAGTCTATTCTCGTTTACATTTGTTCTCAGCGGATCTATATTCAACAAAAGAAACATTCCAACCTAAATTCAAGTCTGGTGTCTAACTGATCAAAAACAGGAATTTTCATCTATAGCCCTCCTCCCTTAACCCCTCGCAACCCTCCTTGGGTGTCGAATTCGGCAAAATCTGTTCTTAGCAGATGTTTATTCTCTGAAAGGGATATGCCTGCCTATTTTCAAGTCTGTATGTCTAATAGTTCCAAAATAAGAGTATATTTATCTCCAACTCTTAATCCCTCGCAAACCCCCTTAGGGTTCGATTTTTGCAAAACTTTTTTGTAGCGATTCTTTATTTCATGAAAAGAACCTGTGTGCTAAATTTCAAGTCTGTAGGTTTTATAGTTCAAAAACGGGAGCATTTATCCTTACTAATATTATAAACGCGAAAGTTTGTTTGGATGTTTAGTACTCTTTCACACAAAAAGAACTGAATGGATTTTAATGAAACTTTACAATAATATAGCTTATACATCAGAATAACTCATAGGCTATAATTAATAAAGATATTGTGTGAAGTGTCCAAAATATGACGATAATTGTCAAGCAAGTAGGAAAAATTTCTTGCCACCTGCAAACAATTCTGGGGTGCGCTGTAAAAACTACCCCGCTACAGCATATATTTATCTTTTATGTGTAAAGAAACCCTTTTTGTTTTGTCTACGCCAGAGGCGCTAGCTTCTAATTTATTCCTTTGATCAGTGTAATCCCTATTTTTATTATTTTAGAATAAAACTAAGTTTTAAAGGGAGAGGTTGTTTTAAATCTTTATTTGAATAACTACTATTGATTTTTTACATGTGTATGCCATTATCGCTAAAATAGTGAAACAATAAAAATTGATAATTTATTTCTATGCCCTATTTTTATTTTAGTATTTTTTTTATGATTTTATTATGCACATTTGGTAGTTACAAATTGATCCTTACATCAAAATACTTTTATCGTTTCTGGTACTTACAGTAGATAAACTTTGACTTTCACACTACATCATTTGGACAAATTTGTGTAATTTGTTTGTGGTTAGTAGTTAATTATAACGCTATAATTTTAATCAAATAAGCAGATATTGCATTTTTTAAGTATAAAAATAACTAATGTACTGTATTTTTTGGAGTGAGTGAATATTAACATCGCACCGTTCAGCTACACGATGGCTTTTGGCGGCGGACCTCGTAATTTTGACCACACCTGAGCTGCCTCCCCTTCTCCTAACTACCACACCACACCAACTTAGCAGGAATATTCTTTGAAATCCACTCTTCCAAGATATATGGCAGCACGGGCTCTATGATGAGTATTTTAGCGGGGAAGGTGAATAGTTTTGTTGCAGAAATTGCGTTTTCAGCAGATTGCAAAGATTATCATTTTTGTCCCGAAAAAATAGTTAATGTCAATTTAAGTGTCTTATGTTTTTGTATGTTAATGAAGACCTTGGAAA
Organism: Trichonephila inaurata madagascariensis; assembly: GCA_019973955.1. Classification (NCBI taxonomy): domain Eukaryota; kingdom Metazoa; phylum Arthropoda; class Arachnida; order Araneae; family Nephilidae; genus Trichonephila; species Trichonephila inaurata. The sequence continues at coordinate 119,702 of BMAV01003169.1, forward strand.
ACGATTTGACTATTTTAAGTGAACAGTGTATATAATTAATTTTTCAGTGGAATATCTTTAATTAGCTCTAACGGATGAAATTTCGTAAAGTTGAGTATTTTGTTTATGTATATCCCTTAATTTTCAATGTAGCGATCCAAAAAAGTATTGCATGAAAAAAACTGTTGTAAATCATAATGCGATAGATAAAGGGTAAACGTGCATCGCACCCCTACACGGCGGGTCTTTAGTGGTACTAGGCTTGAACTCGCGTGACAAGGCCAGCCACGATCCGATACCTTGACCACTCGGCTACCGCGGCCACTGTATTTTTTGGAAGTGTAGAAAAAGTACCTACTAAGAATTATGCTGCGATAGCGTAAGCTCTTAATCTTTCCCAAAGCTCTAATAAAGCTCGAGATATGAAAGTAGCGATACATTTGTCAACTTGACTCTATCGTCAACATTTCGCTGTTTTTCATTGAATCGCCATTATAATTTTAGGCACGGCGTTGCTTGCGAATATTACAATTTTAACACAAAATAAATACAACAGAAAGTAATATTAATGTATAACACTTTCAGATATAAATTATTTACACTGTTTTAAGTGTTCATTACACAAAATTTGTAACAAAGTGTTACTTTTGCTGAGCAAAGATCAGCTTAGGAAGGTGTTTTCAAAAATTGGCCCACAACATAGTTACGGAGTGTTAAAAATAAATAAAAAAATCCTTTTCATCAGCTATAGATCTACAGATTTAAAATTTAACAAAGGTGTTTTTTTTCCCCTTTTTTTGTTCAGCTGAGATATGCAAAAAGCTTTTTTTAATTTGCAATTCACGTAAAATTAACTTCATTAAAAACTTCTTTATCCTTCAATCTGTATTGTTTAATTTTTCAGTTCACCCGTGCAAAGAACGGGTATACCAGCTAGTCTAGAATACTTCTTAACCCCTTACCCCCTCCTTAGGGTTAGATTTTTGCAAAACTTCTTTTGTAGCGGACCTTTATTTAATTTGTCACACAGGTTCTTTTCATTTCAAGTCTGTAGGTCTAATAGTTCAAAAACGGTATTATTTGTCTATAACGCCCCTTAACCCCTCGCAACCCCCATAGGGTTCGATTTACGTAAAACCCGTTATTGGCGGATCTCCAAAGGAGATAACCCTGCAAATTTCAAGTCTGTAGGTCTAACAATTCGAAAGCAGGGATAATTGTCTATTACGCCTCTTTAACCCCTCGCAATCCTCTTGGGGGTTTAGTTTTCATAAAACCTCTTTTGTGGCAGATCTCTCTCTATGAAAGTAACATGCCTACCATATTCCAACTCTGTAGGTCTAATACACTGCTGGCCACCGTAAATGCAACACCCTGAAGGAAGCATGCAAATAACATGAAATTTACAACATGCATTAGCGGAGGTGAGATATGCAAATGATTAGAATTTCAGCGCAGACACACATCACGCGCGCCTGTGGCGCCATCTCAAAGCGCTAGTTCAGGCTTGGAGATTTTGACGATTTCAAGTTCGGCAATTGTGTTTTTCTTGTGGTTTTTTCAAAAAACGATCAGTTATGTCTCGTAGAAAACAGCGATCAGCTTTTGATCAAGTATCCGAGTTCGACAGAGGAAGGATAGTAGCGTACCGAGATTGTGGATTATCTTTCAAGGAAAACGGTAGTCTTGTTGGACTAAACAAAATAACTAATGCGGATATGTGACCGTTGGATGCAGGAGGTTACGATGGACCGACGTGTTCGATTGCATCCACCTCAGTGCACCACTTCACGTGAGGACAGGCAAATTGTGCATATGGCAGTGACGGATCACTCAGTCACATCACGAACCATAGCACAGCACATTGAGTCTGTAACGCATCATTCAGTGTCTGCGCGTACTATTCGACACCGTTTACAGCAGAGTGGTCTGTCCGCAAGATGTCCATTGCTTGTTCTACCCTTGATGCAGAACCACCGACGTCTCCACTGCCAATGGTGCGATGAAAGAAGGATGTGGGCGGCAGAATGGAATGAAGTTGCCTTTACTGAAGAGTCACGCATCTGTCTGCAACACTACGATGGTCGGATTCGTGTCTGGAGACACCATGGAGAGGATGCTGAACAGCTGCGTTATGCAACGCCACACTGGTCCTGCACCGGGTATTATGGTATGGGGCGGTATTGAGTATCACTCTCGCACACCTCTAGTACGCATTGCCGGTACTTTAAACAGCCAGCGCTACATCTCCGAGGTGTTGGAGCCTGTTATTCTTCCTTACCTTCAGGGCTTGGCCACAGCCATATTTCAACAGGATAATGCGCAACCACTCATGGCACGCATTGTCCAAAGGTTCTTCGTCAATCACCAGATTGAATTGCTTCCCTGGCCGGCTTGCTCTCCGGATCTTTCGCCAATAGAAAACATGTAGTCCATGGTTGTTCAACGATTGACCCAGATTACACCCCCAGCTGCCACACCAGATTAACTTTGGCAACGTGTGGAAGCTGCTTGGTCTGCTGTACCCCAAGAACACATACAAAGTCTCTTTGAATCAATTCCGAGGCGTGTAGCTGCGGTTATCTCCAACAATGGTGGCTACTCTGGCTACTGATTCTGGCAGGAACCACACTTCACAGAATTTTATAAATTTAATCATTTGATACTTGGGCAACATGTTATCTACAAAATAAATTTTGTTGTGCTATCTCTTGTTTTTCTTGGTGTTGCATTTACGGTGGCCAGCAGTGTAGTTTAGAAAAGGAACTTTATGTTATCTAGAACAATCTTTAACCCCTCGGAAACCCCCCTTTCCCTTGGGATTCGACTTTTATGAAACCCGTTTTTAGCGGATCTCTACTCTCCATGCAAGGAACATGCTTGCCAAATTTGAAGTCTGTAGGTCTAATAGTTCAAGAACCGGAATATTTACCTATAACCGCACTTAATTTCCTGCAACGCCCCTTGGGTGTCGATTTTTGTAAAACCCATTTCTTCACAAATCTCTACTCCATGCATGAAATCTGCTTGTTAAATTTCAAGACTGTACGTCTAATAGTTTAAAAATGGAAATAATTATCTATTATTAATCCCTTTGATCCCTCACAACACTACTTGGGGTGGGGGGATGAATTTCACTAAAACAATTTTGTAGCGGGTATCTTAAGCTCACGTTTCGTCTTCTGATCATGGTTCAAAATTAAGAGATCCGTCACCAAAAGTCTTCGAGTATCTGAACAGTACGACATTAATATTCATTCACTTGCCAGCTTTGCAACGGTTTTACCATATGAAGGTCCATATCCAGTTATTATTCGTCCACAAACATATTTTACACTCAAAATAAAATGAAGAAATGTATTAGCAGATAGATCATTATAGAGTAGAAACTCCTGATCTATAGAATTTAATATAAACAATATTCCTATGCCACGACTGTGATTAAAAGCAGAACTGAAGCTGAACCCTTGACTAAGTCATCTTTAAGACAATCCCAAATTGATAGAACCTTAGACTTCCTATGACATTCAGACAGATGTATTTTATTTTTAAATATCAAGACTGTTATTTTTGCTGACGAACATCATTACTTACTATCAACCTTTCTAACATTTATTACTCTTAGTAGATTTAAAGTTTGGGAATAAAATGTAAATATATTAATTACTGATTTGAATATCTTGATAACTGCAAATATTAATTTCAAAAATTAATTACATAATAAACTTGATTTCTTCTGTAATTTTTTTGCTTTGCCAGATTGACAACAGTTCTAATGTTTTACATTCTTGAGTTCCAACTTTTGCCTTTAAGGAATGGTAGTTAGAACTGATAAATAAAATGATTAGATGATAATATAATTTTATTTATATTTAAATCAAATGGAGTCAACAGGTCCTTCAATTGAAGGAATCCTGCTGATGTAACCCATACAACTAAGCTTAAATGTGCTTATGAGTATCATGGGTTTATATATAAAAGCCTCATGCTGACCAACAATGTGTAAAAGGAAGGCAAAGTGGGCAGTCTCATGAAATCAATGTATCGTGAATACTGGAAATTCAATAAAGTCTAACAAAAAATACAAGATATTTACAGAAAACTAGTATTTTAAATTTGGAAATGAAATTTTTAGGTGGATCGAGGTAGAAAATTTTACAAGATTGAAGCTTTTGTATGCACATGTATTTAAGGTTTCAAAATACTTCCACATTTCATAATTTGTCTACTTATTGGTAAAATCATAACTGATTGCAGAGTTTTTCCTTATTTCTGCTTAAATGTGAGTGCTTTGATTTTTAGTATATGATAAGTTTGAAAAGCTTATGGATTTTAATTTTTTTAACATGTTTTCTTTCTAGCCTCCTGATTGCAAGGCACTTATAGAAAAACTAAAGTCTTGGGATCATGATGAGCTTGTGGAAGAATTAAGTAAGATAAAAATATGGAATTGTGGAAAGGTAAGTCTTTTAGAATAAATTTAAGAAAATATTTCGTTTTATGTATATTCTCTAATATAAAATTTATAAAGTAGTTATATATTAACTCTTATCTGATTAGAGTGATAAAAAATATAAAATGGATTGGCAGAAAAATGTAATCATCACATGGCATTGGTGTACGGACTTTTTAGATCCCCTCTCAAATTTTAGACTTTTTAACATTCTTCTATGCAAGTGAAATCGATTACTTTAATTAAATAACAAAATAAAGGTAAATCTGCAAGTAATTAAGTAAATTACAAGGGAAAAATTAAGATTAAAATCATGATTTTAATTCAATTTGTTCATCATTTGAAAGCTCTGTGAACTCGATTATTCATCTCTTGAAGAGATGAATAATCGAGGTAACTAGGGTAATTTATGTAAAATACAAAAAAAAAAAAAAATTAGTTATTTAATATTACAGGTATTTTGTGTATTGATTCATTTTCGATTGTCTTCCATGACAAATTCCATATTTTAACTTTACTTTCAGGTACAGTTGCAATAAAATTTTTTGGGCTTGTGTCTATAATTTATCTCCCTTTTCTTATTTAAGCAACTGTAATTGAAGCCCTGTATTAATCATAGTAAATATCAAGATTTTTTAGTTACTGAGATGAAACTGAAATTATAGTACCTTTTCTTTAGATGTGATTTACATTATTAAATCAATTTTCAAATCTCATAGATTCGTCTTTTGTTTAGTGTGTGTGTGTGTGGGGGGGGGGAATGGTAAAATTGATAACGTGATTGAAGAAATTGTCGATCTTGCCAGGTAAATAAAGAATGGGATAGTGATGACATTCACACAAGAACTGCTGTATTCTCACAATCAGGAGCTGACAATTGATGAGCTCGCATGAGCAAGAGTAGGCTTTAAAGAACTTACCTTGACATCCAGTTCAATCAGAAGATCGAATGACGATGTTGGGAATTTGACAGAATGTCTCAGTTTAGTTGAAAAAGGGTTACAAATTTTAGAAAATATAGACTCCAACAGTGAGCGTATTTTTCAACAAAACAAAGAATAAAAAAATTAGCATGGTATGAGCAAATTTTGCGGGAGAAAAATCTTTCGAGACGGCAAATTTCTTTGTTAGATTCTATGAAACCTTCTACATCAGAATAACTCCGATTTGTGATGTAGAATTTTTATGATTTTAAGGAATTTCTAAGATTTTACTAAACATTTTTAAAATCAATATTTTCTTTCATCTCCAGCCCTAAATAAAAATAATTTATATGTATTTATATGCGAAATCATACCCTGACTTACGCAAATTCGACTTACCCGGTTATCACTCAATTCCACCTATCACGTAAGTTCAGAGTATTACTGTATTTGACGTTCAGTGACTTAAGGCCAACAGCCATATTTTCAAAAACTACCTTTATCCAACAGATGGCGTTGTTTGCAACTTGGATGACGTCAAAGCGATAATGTTTGTAAAAAGATAACCTGTCGTTACTATAGCAACGGGGTGTGCTTAAGAAATGATTGACAGATATAGTCGGTTTCAGAACGTATGCGCAGTTGCAGTAAAATAAACTAACTGTTCAAAACTATAATGAAATGGTGAGGACAACGGGGTGATGCAGTGTTGGTTGAAGGGGTGGAAGAAAGAAAGTTTTGTAAGTGCTGTCTTTTAGAATTGCCGAGGAAATGGATGCAAAGTCTTTTTTTTTTAATCTGTGCAAATATTTTGGGATATCCACAAGTGATTGAACAAGTACGTTTACATTTTCTTGGATATCATAAACATTGCCCATAGAATTAAGAATAAAGATGGAATTTAAAAAAGTTTTAATTTTTGGTGGAAGGATTTGATAGACCTCCAGTTTTATTTTTGTACAGATATCTTTTTTATTTGTATTAGCGTATTTAAATTCAATTTTTTTTGTTTGATAGATATGTAATAAATTTCTTTTTCTGCTCATATCTTGGATACAAATTGTATTTGAAATTGCTATTTAAGAATACTCATCAGGAAATAATCATTTTCAATTTGAGTCTTTCACAAGAAAATGTTACTTTTCTAAGAAAATAACCTAGAGCAATTTTTTCACAAATAGTTTGTATAATTCTGTTTTCAAACACATCTATTTCTTGTTTTACAAATTAATGTTATTATTTCCGATACGCATGAAAATATGAAATTTTTTTTTCTCTAAATTACAGTCATCGCTAAACCTGAAAAAAAGTTCCTTATTTGGAAAATTTTGTGAAATGATTTATCTTTCAATATAGTTTTAAAAACCACTTAAAACAAATTTTAAATTCACAGAACTATACATCAGGGATGGCCAAGACGTCAACCGCGAAGACATTTTAGGTAGTCCGCGTGACCATCCTGATAATGACCTCGGATATTAACAATTCAATTTATGACTTATGACATAGAATTAATGAATTATTTAAAATAAAAATTTACTACAGTTTACGCTTTAAAACGTAAAACAAACTGTGCAAAGTAATACAATGAATTTTTGTTTAACAGTGGAGAATTAAATAGAAACAACTTGACAAAGTGGGATGCTTAGATTATATCCAGTAGCTGGCACGATGATAGCGACGCGGCGAGTCGACTAGTCAACCCGTCACACCCGCCCGTTTAGTTTCAGTTCTCAGTTCATCGTCTTCCTACCCCACTGATACAATAATTTGTTGTTTCAACAACCCGTCCAAAATGACTCAGCCAGGTACCAGTGTTAAGAAAAGTAAAACATACCATTATCACAATGAGTGGGAAGATGATTTCCTTTTTGTTATGGTGAAGGAGAAATGTATTTGTCTCGTATGTAACTCAAGTGTGGCACTACCAGAAAAAGCAAACGTTGAAAGACATTTTAAAATCATGCACTTAAAATACACTACAGACTTTCCAAACGGCAGTGATTTTCGAAAAGTTAAGGTTCATGAATTAAAGTCGAATTTACATTTACAGCAATCGTTATTTACGAGACCAGGCACCAAAGCTAAAACAGTAACATTGACGTCGTTTAAAATTACAGAAGTTTTGATAAAGCGAAAAGCCATTCGAAGATGGAGAACAAATAACAGAAGCTTTCTGTAAAACGGGAGAAGTGCTTTTCCACGATTTTAAAAACAAATCTGAAATAATATTGTCAATAAATAATATTTCATTGTTGCGTAACACTGTGATGCAACGGACAGAAGCTATGAATAATAATTTGGAGGATTTATTAAATGACGATTTAAAATCTTGTAAGTTCCTATCACTTCAATTTGATGAATCCACGGATATTAGTGACTTGCACAGTTATGCATTTTTGTGAGAATGGTTTTCGAAGATATGACTTCAAAAGAAGTTATTAACTATTATTCCATCGAAAGGACAAACGAGAAGCCAAGATATCTACAATTCATTTAAAAACTTTATTGATAAGACAGGATTTCCAATATATAAATTGGTCTCTATTACAACAGATGGAGCTCCAGCGATGCTCGGGGCCGCGGTAGCCGAGTGGTATAGGTATCGGACTGTGGCTTGCCTTGTCACGAGTTAGAGCCCAGTACCACTAAAGACCCGTCATGTAGGGCAGCGATGCAGATTAAATCTGTCGAGAGCTAAAACGTCCTCCCGTTGGTGTGGTGTGGCAGTTAGGAGAGGGGGTGCCAGCTCTGGTGTTGTCCACGTCACTTGACCATGGTTCAAAATTACGTGGTCCGTCGCCAAAAGCCCTCGTGTAGCTAAACAGTGCGACATTAATATTTAATCAATCAACCAGCAATGCTCGGGAATCGAATTGGTTTTATTGCCTTGTGCAATAATGATGAGGAAATTCACAGTTTTACCAGCTATCATTGCATTATCCATCAACAGGTATTGTGTTCAAAAATACTAAAGTCTAATGATTTAATGCAAATTGCTTTTAAAATCGTCAATTCAATTCGTTCAGGAAGTCTTCAGAGACGACAATTTCAGGCGCTTTTGGAAGAAACTGAAGCAGAGTACGGCGATCTTTTATTGCACACAGACGTGAGGGAGCTAAGCCGTGGAGCTTTTTTAAAAGATTTCGTATTGTTACCAGGAATAAAAAAATTTCTACAAATGAAAAGAGAGCACATTACTGAATTGGAAGATGAGAAATGGCCCATGAAACTAGCTTTTCTCTGCGATATCACTGCAAAACTTAACGACTTAAATCTTAATCTACAAGAAAAGATTAAATGTTTAACAGACATGATGTGAGTGCGATTAAAACTTTCAAAGAAAAGATAAAAAGGTATGTGTCTCAATTAAGAAAACATGAATTGAGAAACTTCAAAAACACGGAGGAAGAGGGCATCCATAATCCAAACCGAGACTTCGAAGATTTCGCCGAACACTTGGATGTTTCGTTTGAAGAATTTGAAAGAAGATTCGCTGACTTAACTAGGTTGGAAGAAATACTCAATTTTATGATATTTCCATTTAATGAAAATGTCAACATTGATGGAGTATCTGAAAAAATAGGACATTCAATAGATACATCAGTCACGGTTGAGGAAGAAATTATGAAATTAAGATGTGATATATTTCTTAAATCCAGAGCACATCTAATTTTACTGATTTTTGGAAATTAATTTCTGAGGAAACGTTTCCAAATATTTACAAATTGATTTTGTATTTGAAATCATACTTTGGATCGATGTATCTTTGAGAATATGCTTTTTCAACCATGAACGCCATAAAAATCAAACATCGGTCGCGTTTAATAAATGAAATTTAATTTCGTGTTTACGCATTGCAATAAGCTTGTCCCAGCCACAATATGATAAGCTTGTCGCAGATATACAGTGCGAAATTTCAACTAAACGAAGTGAATAGGAAGGTCAATTTTTGATATATGAATATGTTGATTATTTTCGTCAGTTAATTTTTATTTTGTAAATATTAATATTAAGCTTTTTATAGAAAAATTAGATAATTTACCATTTTTTTCTTGTTATCAAAAATAAATATATAAACATGCAAGATACGTTAATTTAGCTCTGCCATTCGTAGACCGCCTTTGATTTTTTAAATGTGGAGTAGACCACAGATCCCAAAAGTTTGGCCACCCCTGCTATACATTATAAAATTAATTGTTCACACACCTTTTTTGTAAGTTAAAATTTATTTATTTATTTTACATATCTTACCTATCAAAAAGAATTTGGCTAGAAATGCAGGAGAAAAAAACAACTTTGTCAAGAAATACTCAGTATTTCCAACTTTATAAAAGTACTTTTGTATTATGATTGGCCACGGTAGCCTAGTAGTATAGGTATCGGATTGTGGCTTGCCTTGTCACGAGTTCGAGCCCAGTACCACTAAAGACCTGCCGTGTAGGGCAACGATGCACGTTAAATCTGTCGAAAGCTGAAACGTCCTCCTGTTGGTGTGGTAGTTAGGAGAAGGGGTGACAGCTAAGGTGTCGTCCACGTCACTTGACCATGGTTCTAAATTACGTGGTCCGTCGCCAAAAGCCCTCGTGTAGCTGAACAGTGCGACGTTAATATTCAATCGATCAATTTGTATTATGATTAATGAATTTTAATAACATTTTCCAATTTTAATTTTACAAGTAATTTTAAACATGCATATTTTATGACAAGTAATTTTAAGAATGCGTGTCCTTCAATTTAACTACTGGTTAAGTCTATTAATTTTGTTTTGAATTTTTTCGTTTTTTTTTTTAAAAAAAAGTTTTCTCTCATTCCTCGCATCTTTGCAGTGCACGAAATACCTCATGAGGCGTATTTTTTTTTCACACAATTCAAGTCTAATGGTTTCAAATGATTTTACTTGCTCATTACATCACATGTAGGTCCAGAACTATTTCAAAAACAGAGAGAAAAAAAATCGAATCCCAAGAGAGAAAGTTCGATAAATGGAAAATGCACTTAGCTATTTGTGGAGGTTATTTGACGAAGAAAATCATAAAATGTTCTTGGTTCCAGGAAAAGGTTCTCGAAATAGATATTCGCAAGATACAGGTTCGCAAAATGGAGGGCCGACTATATTATATTCATCGAATTAATTTCCAAATTAAGCTTCCTTTTTATTACACTTCTTTAAATTGGTATGGAATTGAAAACCTGTTTCCTTGTTGAATTTTAATAAATATTCAGAGAAAAAGCATGATTATTGTTAATTTGGAAGCCTGGAAGAAATATGAACATTTTTAAAATATTAACTTAAATGTTTTAAAAAACTAGCTAGAGTTCTCAGATCTAAATTTATATAAACTTTTATGTGGAACAGATATATATAAGTATCTTCAAAAATTTTGAAAATTATCTTGAATGAAACCCTTTCATATGTTCCAAAACGAAAAGCTGAGAAAAACACATATAAAATTTGTAAAGGCATAAACCAGAAACTAATGTCTGTAAATCTCTAATTTTTTAATGCGTTTTTTTTTTTCAAATGAAGAAAGTTGTAAAATAGCTTGTTATTTTCTACGAGACAAATCGTTTTAACATATAATTATATCATATAGGAGCTAATCTCTGACTGCAATGTAATGGTATTAATAATAAATCATTATTTTTATTGTTACTAAAATCAATAGCTGTATGAATCAAAACTTGAATTTTACTTTACATATGCAGCATAGAATAAGTCTAATTGCCATACATCACTTTGACACTATTGGTACTGCAATTCATGGTTAGCTGTTCTGTGATAAAGGTTTAATTTTTATTATAAGTATGTAATTATCTTTTTATGGATCATGTCTAAGAAAAATGATTTAAATTAATTATTTATAAAGTTTCATTTTTAAAATTGGTCTTTTAAATAAAATAACGTAGTATATACATGCATATACATTACATACGTTCAATAAAAGTATATTAATCACTTGAATTAATGAAATTATATACTGATGTATAAAATAACATTTTGTTAAAGCAAATTTCAGCCTTTATTAATATATGTATTTATATGTTACTAATATTTTTTGAATTGTGCGTTCATTGAAGATATTTAATTAATGTAGTAACTTTTATAAATCAATACAAATAATTGGATTTTAAAAATATGAAGAAGCCAACAAGCTGATTCTGTGGGAGGAGTAGAAATTTCAAACAGCTAAAGGAAAAACAATAACTGCTAGAATGCACAAGTTTTTTCTTGCATAATGTACGATGAGCAATTTTCATCTTTGAACAGTGAAGAAGGGCAAACTGGGGTCAAGCAGTTGTAAAAACCACAGATTGGGCTTCTATCCCTCCCCCTCCATTGTTGAGGCACCAAAAGGGAGACACCAGATACTTTTTTTTGTCTTCAGTTTATGTTTAAAATGTAATTTTTAGTACACAGTTTTGTCGTATTTTCATGAATACCAGAAATAATAACATTAATTTATAAAATAAGAAATGGAAATGTGGTTAAAAAAGATTATAACAATTTATGAAAAAGTGTTCTAATGACCATTTTCACAGAAAAATGACGTTTTCTTTTAAAAGACTCGTATCGAAACTTATTATATTCTCGATGAGTGTTTCTTATAAGGCAATTCAGAAATTCAAATTTAAGTACAATTTGTTTCTACCATCTGCATTTTCTTCAACAGGATACCACACAATATAGCCTATTTTCTGTTTTACTACATTAAATGAAACTGTTATTTGGTTATGAAACACACACACATATACACATGTGTAAAAAATTAAACAATATGTTTGAAATGAATTAGGAAAGGAGCTTATAAGTTTCTTTAAGACCAAAATCGTTTTAACCTACAATTATATTATATAGAAGCTAATCTCTCATTGTTATTGAATGACATTAACATCAAATTATTATTGTTACTAAAATTAATAACAGTATGCGACTTAAAACTTGAATTTTTATTTACATGTACAACACAGAATATGTCAGGTGTATTGTTATGCGACACTTTTATCAACGATGTAATTCAAAATTCGAGGAATGCGTAATTATTCGAATCTCTGCGTACACATGAACGATGAATAGTGGGTGAATATTAACATCGCACTGTACAGCTACACGAGGGCTTTTGGCGACGGACCACATAATTTTGAACCATGCTCAAGTGACTTGGAAGACACCTGAGCTGGCATCCCTCTGTCCTAACTACCTCACCATACCAACGGGTGGACGTTTGAGCTCTCAACAAGTATAACGTACATCGCTGCCATACATCTTTAGTGGTATGGGGCTCGAACTTGTGACAAGGCCAGCCAATGATCCGATACCTTAACCACTTGACTACCGCTGCCCCATGTCTATGTTCCAGCCTCCTCCAGTGGGTGTGGTGTAGAAGTTAGTAGAGGGGGGTAGCTCAGGTTTCGTCTTCGTCACTTGATTATGGTTTATAATTAGGAGTTTGCTTGCCAAAAGTCCTCGATTAACGAAAAAGTACGACATTAATATCCCCTCACTTTGCCATGCAGAGTAACAAGTGGCCCAAGACCACCCCAAGATATCGCCCCCCATACCATAAGGGACCCACCTCCATGCTTCACAGTCGGCATGATGCATTCAGGAGCAAATGCTTCTTTGGGTGTTCTCCACACATAAACTCGTCCGGTGGTCTGGAATAGGGAGAACGTTGATTCATCCAACCAGATGACTTGTTGCCACTGTTGTGGGGTCATTAGAAGTTGTATTTTTATGTTATTAATAATTGTGCAAAATTTTTATTAATTGTGTGGTTATTGAGAAAGAAATTTAATTAACATAGTAAATCTTATATAAATCAATTCAAATGATTGGAATAAAAAAATATGAAGTGATCGAAACTGATGGTTTGGGATAACAAAAAATAAATAAATAAAATTGCTTTGCTCCCATAAAAATAATTATTCTAACAGGCTTCAGTAGTAAAAGTATGAGAGTTGAAAGCCATTTCCTTGAAAGAACCGATTATTTTCACAATTTTCTCTTTATCAGGCCCGCTTTTCCGCTTAGGCGAGCTAGGCACATGCCTAGGGCGCCAAAGATTTGGGTGTGCAAAAAATTGGAGGGTGAAAAAAAATATATGTAACTTTAGAGAAAGTACAACACCTAGTATTTATTAATAAGGCAATTATTCTATTTCATTTTTATACCTGAATTATCAAATCTTCATTTCGCTATTGGCGAAATTATTATGTAAATTGCTTGGCTTTTCTTCCTTAAATCATATTTTGTTTCATGTTTACTGTTATTAAGTTTTCTCGAAATTCGAAATAAACTGTAATCTCTCAAACTGTTGGGAGGGTGTTATAACCCTACTTTGGGGGCGAGTGAGCATATCGCGAAAAATCGAAAATAAAAGATTTAAAATAATTTACAATTTAAAAAATAATTATAAAGTGTGTGTGAAATGCATTCTTTAATAAGAAAAAAAATGAAATACACATTCACACTGATGTAATACACACTACTTATAAATGTATCAAAACTGCACAAAGTATTTAATAATTAATTTATCAATATTCAATTAAAAACAAGTTTAGTTATTACTAGTGACTCCCCTGTTCTTGTCATATACAAAACTTTAATGTTTATCTTGATAATTAGTATGGTTTATAGTTTAAGTCGTATTGTATTGTGGTATTACCATCAAAGTACATTATAATTGCATTCAATACGTTGTACGAAGGGGGGGGGTCTGCGATGAAAATTGGATTGCAGATATTGAAAGTTTTAGGAGCACTGCTTTATATCGAAATCTACAACTCTTTTGTGACCGTGGTAGCCGAGTGGTATAGGTATCGGATCGTGGCGCGCTTTGTCACGAGTTCGAGCCCATTACCACTAAAAACCCGCCGTGTTGGACAGCGATGGACGCTAAATCTGTCGAGAGCTGAAACGTCCTCCCGTTTGTTTGGTGGGGTCGTTAAAAGAGGGGAGTGCCAGCTCAGGTGTTGTCCACGTTACTTGACCATGGTTCAAAATTATGAGGTTTGTGATCAATAGCCCTCTTGTTGCTTTGTAGAGCAACGTTAAACATCAGATGACAATTCCGGGGTTTTTTCACCCACTTAGAAAGTATACACACCACGACAGTGGTCTTCAAACTGTTCCACGGAACCCTGGAGTTGCACGAGTCACAATAAATAAATCGAGAAAAAAAATTATAAATGTGTATGCAAAATGGATTCACGTTCTCTATGAAGTTAGTATGTGGGGTTTTACCGTCAAAGAACATTATAATTACATTCAATACATTGTAAGAAGGGGGGGGGAGCCGATGAAAATTGGATTGCAAATATTGAAAGTTTGAGAAGCACTGCTGTATCGCAATCTACAACACTCTTTTGTAGCCGCGTGGTATATGTATCGGATCGTGGTTGGCTTAGTCACGAGTTCGAGCCTACAACCACAAAAAACCAGGCGTGTAGAGCAGCGATGCACGTTAAATCTGTCGAGAGTTGAAACGTCCTCCCGTTGGTGTGGTGTGGTAATTAGGAGAGGGGGATGCCAGCTCAGAGGTGCCGTCCCCTGTTGTTGCTTTGTAGAGTAACGTTATACATCAAATGACAATTCCGGACTTTTCACCTACTAAGAAAGTATACACTCCACAACAGTAGTCTTCAAACTGTGTTCCACGGAACCCTGGAGTTGCACGAGTCACAATAAATAAATCGAGAAAAAAAAATTATAAATGTGTATGCAAAATGGATTCACGTTCTCTATGAAGTTAGTATCCCCGCAAGAATTTAAAGCTCATTCCTGTCATTAAGAAACTGAAAATTTTTTTTCAACATAAAAACTTTATTTTGCAAGACTTTTTAAACTTTTATTATAATATAATAAGATATTAAAAAAATGTGTTTTATTTTTATATATTACCTAATAAATTGTAAAAATTTTATTGTTTACTATCCCGGGTTCCACGAGATAATTGTATACTCGTTAGTACAATGTCTTGCAAAACTAAATAGTTTTTAAATGGAAAGTGCCACCTTTTGACATTTGTTGGGAAAACACCTACAATAAGGGAGAGGTTACGACTTATCGACCTATCAACAGATTTGATGTCCTAATTAAGCTAAACTAAAGCTTCTAAATCTTTTGTTGCAAATTCATACAAAATACTCAGTATTCCTCTTAACATTTTAATGCCATTCAGAACAATGTGTATAAGTGAAAAATATTTCTTGGCATAAGTGGCTACAAAAACGAAGTATAGGAATAAATTAAGCTCAGAATATGTAATGCGGTTACAGTTAATTTCAATGGGCTTATACTTCGACGGTTTGTGTGAAAAAATCAAGCACATGTTCTGGTTACTAAACATAATGAATGGGTGGGTGAAACCTGGATCACAGATTAATATTAATTAGTAAATTATATTAAAAGTAGATTAAAATTTTTAATAATCGTTGCAATGCTTTTTTTAATTGCCTTTACAAAAAAGTGTGTGTGGAATAGGGTTCGACAAAAATACTTTCTAGTTCTAGGGGCTTCACAAAAAGACCTTCTAGTTTTAGGGCAGTGGTGGTCAACCCGTGGCACAGTGCAGCTGTAACGGGGGCACGCAAAGACATACTGAAAAATTAAAAGAAATTGAATGCATAATAATAAATAATTTTTTACAATTTTATTGAAGTGGGGTTGTCTCAGACAAAAGTTTTAAAATTTGGATCACAAAATATGTTTGAATAAATGTTTTCTGCTATGAACATAACATAAATATTATTCATATAATTAGCTGATGTGCACCTATAATAACCTAATTTTGGTAGCATCTGCAAAAGTTAAACCTAATATAGATGATTCGGTAAAAAAAAGAGTAATTAAAAAGCCACATTTAGTAAATACTAACTGTTTAATAATTATTTAATATTAAATGTTTCAAGTTACTCGTTTTTATTTTGTACCTAACTTGACTGAATTGAGCCTGTAAAAAGTTTATTAACAATAAAGCCTAAATTTGCACTTCCTTATATTTAAATTTGTTGCTTTATAAAAAATGTGCTATTTACGTAAAAATTCCATAATAAGAGAGCCTTTAAGTAACATTTTTTTTACTTTTCCATTTGGTGAAATGTTGGAAGCGGCACTCATAATTATTTTTTCATCAAATTGTGGTACTCTTACCGAAAAAGTTGGCCACCCCTGTAGTAGAGTAGAAAAAGTTTGAAAGAAAGACTTTGAGTAGAAAAAGTTGTAAAACCACTGTTGCAGAATCAGTGCTAAAAATAGTCTCCCTCTCTCCACCCCCACATCTGTCCTTTTCAAACGATTCCCCTTCTATCGGTCATTCTAAAATTTAAGCAGACTAACAGTCAACTGATCTCAAGGTCACTTGACCGTTGCCTTTTCGAAAGGATGTCATGGGGCATCTCAATGACGTAGTTTTAGGGTTACTTTATTTTTTAAACCCGCCCATTTTTTCATGAAAAAAAAAGCAGAATTAGTGTTTCTGAAGTGATTAAAGTCATTCGTGTAGCAAAATATTCTTTTTCATAAAATATAGGAGTATTAATGTGTATTTAAGCAATTTATGTGGTAATTTTATTCTAAAGTAACGTTTTAAAAATTTTTTACTTAGATTGCATACACGTGGCGGCATCTGCAGACATTGTAATAAAGCTTGCCAAATAGGCGTCAGAAAATTCTGAAAGCAAGGATATATGTATTTTTCGTAATTTTAAAGTTTTCTAGACTATTTCTGACATTTCAAGGCGGATTTATGAGTAATTTACGTTCTCAACAAAAGTTTTACGCCTGAATAATGTGTTTTCATTGTGCAAAAGTATCCTAACCATTTCAGTACGTTTGGCAGTTCCCCTAAAATGTGATTTTCAGAGGCTTAAAAAGGGAGACCTTTCCTAAAATTTTTAAGAGTAATTTTTCTTAAAGTCTTGTATAAATTTTTTTATTTTTTTCTACTATCATTTGTATTTTTCATATCCAGCGCAATCAAGGAGGAAAAATAAAATGAAACCTTAGTTAAGAAAAATAATTTTTTTTCCATAACTAATATGAATTTAAAATTTCTTCTAATTAATTTTTTTTTAGTGAACCACCTTTTAGATTTTTTTAGTCTATAATACTGTGATATATTAATGCAAACTGTGACATCTTATCTGTAATACCCTACTTAATAATTAAGTCAAACTAACCTAAAATGTATCAATAAATTAAGCACGTAGTTTGTTTATATATAAATATACTAGTGTTATATCTAGAACGTAAGTTCCATTTTGCATTTTCGCCGCGGAACAGCTGCGTTCGTTAGTTCAAGCATGCACGAGCTTTCTGCCTAGTTATTGTCAAGGTGAGGGAAAGCATTTTCAGGCCGCTGACCTGTGGCTTAATGGAGAATATTAGGCCCCCCCCCCCCCTGCAAAGTCAGTTCCCCTAGCTGGATCTTACAAAGGACTGCAAAACCATAAGATAACATAAGTTTTGGGCCTCCTAGAATCCTCCCCGCGATGCGAAGGTTGCGGGGGTGTACGTTACGCCACTGCCGTTGACTTATACAGCACTTGTTTGGTGAGAGTTTAAAATGCTTGAACAATCGAGCATCCCTCCGTATCTCATATACGGTTGTCTATCCGATTTCTTAATGCGAGCAACGCCGAAGTTTATGAAATTCACAGATATGTTTTGGAAGTAAAAGGACCCACACACACACAATACGATTCCGTGGTCAGAAATTGGATGTGGCAACTCAATGAAGGACGTGAAAATATACACGATTTCAAGTGAAGTTCCGATGGGAAGTTTTTGACCACTCCGCCTTCAGTTCAAGCACCTGAAGACCAGAGACGTCTTTAAGGCATGAGCCAACTGGGCATATGGCCTCGTCCTCCGTGGGGCCCTCGTTCTGTTCTCGACTTTGTCTTAAGATTATGATCCGGATAATTTTAATGGTCTAATACACTGTCACAAAAAAAAAGCACCCAAAAAGAAACGAGCTACTATCACGAAACTTAACATGCATGTAGTGTATGAGGAAATAAACAAATAATTACAAATTCGGAGAAATTGATTGTTTTTTATAGAAGATATGGCATGAGAGAAAAAGGTAGTAAATCCTCCTCAGGCAGCTATGCAAGCCGAAACATGACGTGGCACAGAATCGATGAGGTCACCTATGGCATCTTGAGAGTGAGTTAAGATTAACGTCGCATTGTTCAGCTACACGAGGGCTTTTGGAGACGGACTTCATAATTTTGAACCATGGTCAAGTGATGAGGATGACACCTGAGCTGGCACCCCCTTTCCTAACTACCACACCAACGGGAGGATGTCTGAGCTCTTGACAGATTTAACGTGCATCGCTGCCCTACATGGCGGGTCTTCAGTGGTAGTGGGCTCGAACTCATGACTATCCAGCCATGATCCGACACCTTGACCACATGGCTATCGGGGACACTTGACATCTTGCGAAAGATCAGGTTTATAATCTTTTTGCAACTCAGTAGTTAATTCACCAGTATTCTGGGACTGCTGCAGTTGCTCGCCCTCCGAGCACATCTCGGAAGTGCTCTGTCGGCAAGAGATCTGATGACCTCGAAGCCACGGGAGTACATAAAATCCTTGAATACGTTGTTGGCAAAGTCACGCAATGTGTAGAAGATCTGTCTTGCGGGTAAATGACTCCTGGGTGACTTGATAGCATAGGCAGTATAAGTGGTGTTTAAATCTCATCCACGTAATTGCGCGCTGTCGAAGTACGTCGAAGGATCACTAGAGGTAATCGTGTGTCTCAACTAATCGCTCCCCACACTATCGCACCTTGTGTAATCGCTGTATGCCTCTTGACAAAATTGCCGGATCGGACCGGTGGCCTGGTCGCCCCCATTCGCGTAGGCGCTGGTCATCAGCATTGAAACTGAATCAGGGTTTATGCTGAATATTATACGCCTCCACAGTTGTCACTCCATCTTGCTCGTGCTCGGTAAAAATACAATCGACACTGCCTACAGTGGCGTAACGTACACCCACTCATTGCGTGGAGGGGCAGGATTCTAGGGGGCTCAAAGCTTGACTTACGCCTAGTACGTATTTAACCAATTTATCAAATATTACAGGCAAAACCTGACATTGTAGGGGGGGGTGATGTTCTCCGTTACGCCACTGACTGCTTATGATGTGTAATAAGTCGTCGGCTCCTTAAACCTGCGTCGGACAATAGTCTCCGAATAGTTTCCCGTGATGCTACCGAATGTCTGTAAGGTGGTAAATGGTGTGAAGCCAATTCTAACGACGTTGTTGGTAAGGACTTGGCTGCTTTTATGATAGCACGAACATCGCGCATTTGTGCTCCTGGGACGCTCTGACCCTCCCCCGCGACGGTAGACTCTCCCTTCCGTAATCAATTGTTGCCAACACCGAGCTTCTACCATATCGCTCCGACCGAGGTGGCGGCCGATACGCCAGTTCGACCCACCTGCTTCTCTGAGGCCTATTGTACGCCCCCTCTCAAAGTTCAAGAATTGTTTATACTGTTACCGATTACGTCTCCGAGGCATCTCTAATCAAGACTGTCCACCCAAGTCGACAGATTTGTTTGAAAAACTCTATGGTATGAGCAGTTATGCTTTTGAACTTTCCCAGCTGTGCATCTCGTATGTGAGTAGTGCGATGTAGCGTTGTGAGCCCTGAAAATTACTTCATTACTTGGTAGCGAGAGGGATCACTCAACTTTCGGTCAAAAGGCATTTTATTCATAAATTAATTTAAAAAATTAAATTCCTTATTAATTATGCTAATCTTCACAGCCTTTCGCCAGAGAAGAGTTCAAAACCGGAACAATGTTCTTAAATTTACATAGTATCGTCTCCCGGGTGCGGCTGTCCTCGCGAGCCCTTTCGCTTGTATCGCCCCCAATCAATTACTGGAGCGGTTGCTCCGCTGACTATGTCACTCCGTCTTTAACCCTCTCGCTGCGCATCCCGCGATTTCCATGGGTCTGCATTTTTTCCAACTGTTTAGCTATGCAAGCCGTGCTGTTCCTGTTTGTTTTAATTCATGTTTTTATTTTCATATTTTTATTATCTAATTCTATATTAAAACTTTCATAAAATTTGTTTGTATATTTCAACTCTAAAATGTAAATTTAATATGTAGATTAGAAATACGTAATAAAAAAAGTATGCAAATTTTGAACCGACTTTGATAAAATAATTACTGATTAAATAATTATGCAGCGAGAGGGTTAAGAGGTCATCGTAGTTCCTTTCTCTTCATTCTTTCTGGTATGGCTGCCCCGCAACCTATTTCGCGTGTCTTCCAAAAAGGTGAAAAAAAGCTGATCAAGAAGATGATGCAGAAGAACCTCGTCACCTTTCCAATCGACCCATTAAACCCCCGGGTGGGCCTCTTTCACGCTCCCAATAATCTGATTGACGAGCGTAGTGGATCTGCACCCAGCATCCTTCACCTTCATCCCAATTTCATGGGTTCTTGAGGCTTCGCGACTGAAATCAACTACGTCGCCGTACCTCGTATACCATATGGAAGATCTGTCAATGGACTTATAACTTTGATACTGAGAATACCCTCTTCGGTATGTCTTTATCGCAACTGGTCAATGTTCTTTTCATTCAAAAATTCCGCGGCCCACATATGCGAAGGAACGAAATTATAGATACTGTTCAGCAGGAGCATCCTTTCTATAAATCTGTGGCTGAAAGTCATGCGAGTTGCGTAGAAGAAAGAGGTGTGGTATCAACAGAGCTGTTTCCAGAAATGGCTCAACATCTGTTTAGCCCCAGGGGTGCAGAAAGAATACGGGTCTCTTTTTGAGGAATACAATGACCCATCTCGGCATTCTACTTACCCCTGTACATCAAAATTGACAAGTATTGTCGTAAGGTGTTCGCCTAATAAGCTGATGCTAAAGCACTTCCCTTGTCTCATTGATGTAGAAATTTTAATTATTTGCATATCTCTTACCAGACTACATACCTGCCAAGTTTTGTGATAGTAGCTCTATTTTTTCTTGGTGCATATATTTCTTTTGTGATAGTGTATTATTCCCAATTATATTCTAAAAAACCCCGAGGAATTTCAAACTGAATGGCAACGTCAACTGGCAAATGTGGCAAGTCTGTATTATTATGACTGTTGTCCATGTCTAGGCCTAATACAGTGAACAATCATTGAACTCATTTAGTTTAAAGGCAGCCATTGGTCAAGCTGGTTTTTACCTAGGTTTTTCACACAGATTGAGTTGTGCACATTTGTTTCAAATTACCTTTGAATGAGCATTTGACAATGCATGCTATATACTGTCTACTTATAAAGATCTCAGGTAGGGCATACTTTTGCATAGGGGTCCAGAGCCTCAAAGAGTCTTAAGATGTTATGTTTGTTGGTTTCAGGATGTTCTTCAGAACATTTGCATCAGAAGCGATCAAACATCATTTTATTAAGCATGAGGTGACAACGTCATCCCACAACAGCAACAACACAAGCAATCATATATAGTTACAATACACAGTTAACACAAGTACACATTCACAGTTACAGTTATCATGGCATCCCCCCTTTAAGTTATTAATCACATAACATAGTCATTGAAATAAGATGGTGGTTTACAAACACGGTTACTTTTTACATTACAATCTGACTCGTTACAGTTCTGTATATTTTGAGGATTTACAATTACTTCTGAATCAGAATTGAAAGTACTTATGTCATTAGGATCTGTTTCTATATTAAAGGGTGTGTTTGATTTTCTTATATTTTTTCTATTATGTCTTAAAATATTGCCAGACTGATTTTTAACAAAATATGACCTAGGATGCAATTTATGCTTTGAAACTATTTTAGCCGGTTCCCAAGTTTTGTTTTTAAAATTTAGTATTCTGACATTATCTTCTGGCTCAAGTTCAGGTAATAGATGAGCAGTTTTATCATAATGTGTCTTTTGAACATTTTGCCTTTTTATTAACTTTTCTCGAATGTTATTAAATAATTCAGCATTTAACAATTTATTCGAGATTGGTAATTTTGTTTTTAATCTACGATTAAACATCATTTGAGCTGGAGATGGGTTAAGACCTGATATTGGGGTGTTTCTGTACTCCATTAAACCTACTAAATAATCTCATCTATCTTCCCTTGCCTTTTTCATAATGCTTTTAGAAATTCCTACTGCTTTTTCAACCATTCCATTACTTGGGGAGTAATGAGGACTAATGAATGCATAATTAAAATCCCAATCATTTGCAAACTTTTTATAAATATAACTATTAAATGGTATATTATCTGATACTACAATATTTGGAACACTAAATCTAGAGAAAATTGTTTTAAGTTTAATTATTACCTCTCATCTGCACTCTTATTTACAAGGTCAGCAATTTCAATCCATTTTGAATAGTCTATTACAACTAGATAACTTGTATTACCCAAATCCATTATATCTACTCCTATCTTTTCAAATGGTCTATAGGGAACTGTATGAGGTTTTAATGGTTCTTTACTATTAGCCTTTTTAAATTTTTCACATATTACACATTGTGATACTGTTTCTATGTCAGAGTTGATCCCTGGCCAATACATTATTTCTCTAGCTCTTTTCTTCCATTTTTCTATCCCAAAGTGAGCCTCATGAATTAGTTGTAGCATATCTTTTCTCAAACTATAAAGTACAATTAGTTTTTCATTGCTAAATAACAACCCTTCTTGAATATAAATGTTATTTTTATAATTTTATGTTTTTACACTATTGTCTACATTTTTGCAAGATTTAGGCCAACCCTCTTTGATATATTTAGCAACTATTTGTAATTCTGGATCTAATTCAGTTTCTTTTTTAAATTGTACACGTCTCTTTTCACTCATGGGTAAATGTTTTGAAATAGTGTGCACAATATTTAGCATTTCAGGATCATCCCTTACAGTTTCACTAACAGGAAATGCTCGTGATAAAGTATCAGCGAGAAACATTTGATTACCTGGTACATAATTTATTTCAAAACCATACTTTAATAATTTTAAAATCATTCTTTGCATTCTAGAAGATATTTTATGCATAGGTTTCTTAACAATTGCCATTAAGGGCTTATGGTCACTCTGTACAACAACTTTACGTCCATATACAAAATTATGGTATTTCTCAAATGAGAAAACAATTGCCAATAATTCTTTCTCAATCTGTATAATTTTTCTCACTGTTTGTTAAACTGCGTGAGACAAATGATACTGGTTGACCTTTTTGGATTAAACAGGATCCTAGCCCATCTTTTGAACTATCACATTGTATTACTATTTCATCATTAACACTAAAAACTTTTAAAATTGGAGCTTTAGCTAACAATTCTTTAATGTTTACAAAGGACAATTCTTGTTCTTTTCCCCAATTAAATTCTACATTTTCATGAATGATTTCTCTTAATGGAGCAGTAACTTGAGATACATTGGGTATAAATTTTGAAAGAAAATTCATCATGCCCAACAATCTAACTTCAGTTTTTGATTTTGGTGTTGGCATCTCAACAATTGCTTTTATGTGATCTGGATCAGGTTTTATACCTGATTTTTAGATATAATTTGACCTACATATTTTACCTCAGACACCCTATATTGTAGTTTATTTGGATTAAACTTTATATTTAACAATTTGGCTCTTTTAAGAACTCTAGACATAATTGCATCATGTGAATCCTCATCACATCCTGCAACAATAATGTCATCAAAATAAATCTCTAGTCCCTCAATATCTCCAAAAAGCTTTTGATTTCTCTTCTGAAATACTTCAGGTGCAGAAACTATACCAAATGGCATTTTGTTGAATTTGTACCTTCCAAAAGGTGTATTAAATGTACAAATTTCAGAGCTAACTTCATCTAAAGGTACATGCCAAAAACCATCTTTCAAATCTACAACTGAAAATATTTTCTTCCCCTCTAATCTACTAATGATATCATCTGTACAAGGAATTTGATAATGTTCTCTTTTAATTACTTTAAGATCTCTAGGGTCTAAACATAATCTTAAATTTCCATTGGGTTTTTCTACAATGACTAAACTTTGCACCCAATCAGTTGGCTTATTAACTTTTGACACTATTCCTTCTTTTTCTAATCTATCTAGAGTACTTTTTAATTTTGGCTGCAAAGCCAGAGGAACACGTCTTGGTGGGTGAATTACTGGTACAGCATTATCTTTTAAAGTAATGTGATATGGTTCATTTGGAAATTCCCCTATACCCCAGTAAATACATCTTTATATTGCTTAATTAACTCATTTTTACTTATACTACATTCAATAGCATCAATTCTTTCAATAAGTTTTAATTCCTTACAACCTCTTAACCCTAATATTGGTTTGGATTTTACATTTACTACATAGAAAGGCAAAGGAACATTTTTGAGTTTATCAGTAGAGCAATTAATTATAAGGGAACCATTTGGCTTTAAATTAAAATTACCATATGTAGTTAGAGATATATTAGTTTTACTAAGTTTTGGATTAACTTTAAACATACTCAAAACATACAGTGGCAAAATATTTACTTCAGCTCCAGTATCCAGTTTGAAATTTACATCAAAACACTTATTATTTACATCTAATGAAACATTTTTATACCAAGTAGTTTCACTTACCATTTCTACATTCTTAGAATTAGAGTCTGTAATATTTTTCATTGCACATTTAGTTTCATTTTCATTCACAGAATCAATATAAACCAGTTCATTTTCAGGAACGTTCATTTCATGAATGTTCTTTGTATTCTGGAAACATTTAGCAGCAAAATGGTTTTTCTTCTTGCACTTGGCACAAATTTTCCCGAACGCTGGACACTCTCGAGACTTGTGTTTTCGTCCACACTTTTTGCAGTTGTACTGGGTTTTAGGCTTGCTCTGATTTTCCTTCACGAAGTTTATTATGGCTGTATCGTGCTTCATATTTCGGATTTGTTCCCTGCTCGCTTGAGCTGCCCGGACGATTTCAATCGCTTTTTCAACACTGAGGTTATTTTCTCGCAGGAGTCGTTCTTGTAACCCACTGTCTTTAATTCCCAAGACGATGCGGTCTCGAATCAATCCGTTTTCTTGCTCTGCAAACTCGCACGTGGATACTAAAGTCTTTAGCTGAGTGACATATGTCTCAATTGCTTGGCCCTCCAGTTGGACACATGAAAAAAATTTATAACGCTCATAAACAACATTCTGTCGTGGTGAGCAATATTCTTCAAACTTTTGAAGAACTTCCGAAAAATTCGCTTTCGATTCTAACTTGATGGTGTTGTATATTTCAAGTCCTTCATTGCCCAATAAGTGCAACAGGATTTCTATTTTTACTTTATCTGTTCGATCGTCTTTCTGTTGCCAGCAGATAATTCTCCAGTTCTTGCCTCCATTTTCGCCATTTTTCTTTCACATTTCCCAGCGAAAATTGCAGTGGAGCAGGGGGTCGGAAGGCTTCCATAGCGCACGTGGATATCTTTTCAATCCGATATAATCGCTAAAACTCCTGACACCATGTTATGTTTGTTGGTTTCAGAATGTTCTTCAGAACATTGCATCAGAAGCGATCAAACATAATAAGATGTTCCTGCTGAAGACCTTTCCTGCTGGCAAGCAGTTCAGGGATGATGGTGACAAGGTCAAATCAGTTACTATCCAATGGTAGCAATCACAAGCAGTGACTTCGGCATCCAAACTGTTGTCCTGCTACGATAAATGCTTTAACAATGATGGTTCCTGTGTCAGAATATAGTCCGACCATTGTAGCTCATTTTTTAATAACACTCAGTTGTAAATTATTGTTTCCTTTTTTTGAGGTGCTAAACGGAACTTTTCGGATTACCTTATATTTCATAATATTGCTGGCCATTAAAATTGCAACGCAAGGAAGGGAAGCAAGTAACAAAAATTTGCTTATGCAGCATAGTAGGAAGGAAACATGATTATTAATTTTTAGGAAATTTGAGGGGATACTGAGTTCTAAATTACTACACACAGCTGCCTTATTTAACGACTTTAACTGTCCTAACCCAATTAGGCATCGAGTCAAACTGGACTTAAAAGCTGGGATGACAGATGTTTGCTGCTTCAAGTCTGTCACATTACATCAGTTGTGGCTGGAGAGCTCTTTGCAACCCATGGCCAAGTGTTTTCATTGGTGAAAGATCTGGAGAAAGTGCTGATTAGGACATGTTTGAAAACTCTGTGTTGTGGTAGATCAAGACACGATGGGCAACATGCGGCCTTGCGTTAACTTGTTGCAAGATGTCTCCTAGGCCTTGAGGATATGGTACAGCCATTGGCCTTAAGGTCTGAGGAATGTAACACTAGCTGTTCACATTAGTAACAGTACGAGTACCCATACCATCACACCAAATGCGGAGGCCATGTGAGTGACAGTACTGATTGCAAGCAGTCCACATGCATTATCCTTGGTGCCTCTAGACATGGATATATCCATTGTAATGCACACAGAACTAGGACTGAAAAGATGATATGTGGTGCTACTTCAATATCAGTTTTTATCTTTGGGCACAATAATGTTGCTGCACTGCCAAGGAAAACTGCAATAAACGACACTAAGCAAAGTTCCATTACAAATTTTTGAAGTTATACTTCTTTTGGGGTGTTAGAGAAATAGGATGAGGGTAAATTTTTACAATGCGCACACACACCATCACGGATGTGATTCAAAACCGTCATGGATGCGAAAATCCTTTGTCTAGAAATATACAGAATGGGACAAATCATTCCCGCCTTAGAAATTCTCAGAAAAATATTTCTCTTCACTTCCCTGAAGAAAGGGACACCCGGGGTTGAACCGGAGACCTCTCCATCTGCAGCTGAATGCTCTACCACTGAGCTATACACCCGCGTCAGCGAACCTTTGCTTTGTGTTCTGTAGGAACGTATACGAAAAGGCTTTGTCTAGAAATATGCAGAATGGGACAGATCATTCCCGCCTTCGACCCCCTCCCCATATTATTGGTCCTATTGTCCCTGTGCGGGGGTGTTTAAATTTATTTAAATCGTGATGAAGGTTAGTATCATTCAACTCTGCTCGTGACCGCCTTTCATCCTTGGCCCAGCTTACCCTGCTAAAGATTTTTAGAAAGATTTTAATCTTGTTACGCCAAAGAAGTATTAACTTCTTGCGTGTGTACATAAGTACACACACTTTTTTTCTTATGTTGGAAAAACTGTTCAGTTTCCTGATCAGTTCTTTTCTAATCTAGTTACTGTCAACCAAATAAGGAAAATGTTGCATATTTACAAGACAACCATTTCTTTTATAATTGAACATTTAATAACAGCAGAGAATATTTGAAAAAACATTTTCTCATGCTAAAAACAGAAGAATTAGGTAGGGTCAAAAATCCATTTAGTGAATTTATGTTTTAAGAGTGTGGCATTATTAAAACAGTCAAATCGTTTGATATTTAAGATTCAAGAGTCGACTAGATAGGAAATTTTGATGTTAGCATATTCAAAAATCATAAAGGTAAGTTCATATTGCCACCTTTTTTGTTCACATTTCAATTTGCTCTGTATGCAGGGCCGATCCTAGGGTGTTGGCCGCCCTCTTGCAAAGACGTAATGTGCCGCCCTTCTATAGAATTTTTCATATTTTGACTAATACTTATAGTTAATACTTATAAAATTAATTACTTATTATAATGTTTACATATTTACTTATTATAATTCTCACATATATTAAATTACTTATTGCAATACTTACATATTTACTTATTATAATACTTATATATTTAATTACTTTTATTGCATACTTATATATTAACTTACTTAATATTGAGGTCTACTTGTATAAGAGTAAAAAGTAAAGCATTAGTAAAAATGTAAATAAAATTTGAAATGCAAATCTTGATCTTTTGGTCACCTAATAGGTTTTGAACGCGATAAAATACTTAAACAAAATAATAAACTGGCAAAAATATTACCTTTGAAATAAAAATAGACATTTTATAATTAGAAAAGCAAAATAACAGTATTTACTGAGACAATATAATCTAATAAAAAAAGTACTGAAGCATAAATCTCACGAAACAAAAAGTATATAAATCTCTGTCCTTCTACAAAGACTACTTAATAATTAATTATAAAATAACTTTTCTGGCTTTTTGAGAAACAAATTTGTCAATAATTTTGGAGAAATCAATTTTTTCAGAGATTTCGGATTTTTTCAATAGAGAATGTGTCCATATCTGAAAGCTTTTCTTGAGTAATATTCCTAAAAACTCTTCTAAAATATATACCTTACCATTAGTAGTGTTTACACATCGAATAACAAACTTTATTTGTTCTTGTGAATAATATCTAGTTTTGCTTTTTTGACAATGCTTGTTATGGACAATGCGTTTCGGGATATTTTCAAAAACCTTTAGATATTAACATGTGCAATCTTAAAAATAAATTTATAATAATTCTGCCAAATTTATCTCTCTTTTAATTAAAAAAGAAGAAAGTAAACATTAAAATAACTAACCTATTATTAACCTAATTCACAAACTTTAAATGTTCCGAAAGAATTTTTAAGAAATGCCTTTTCTATACTTCGATCAGCAGTAACACAATTACTTATAAGAATATATTTATAACTGCAACATAATATTACTTAATTTCTCTTGATGAGTAAAAAAAGAAAGTGAGAGGGAAAACCTCTTAAAAATGCGTGTTATATTGACTTAAAATAATGATTCATAACTGATGATTAAAAAAAAAAAATTACTATAAACAAGTCAAATGACCGCATGAAGAGTGAGCAGTAATGAAGGGTATGCATGTCTCGTTTTCGTCACAGTAGGCCTTGGCCCTCATGGGCTGTTGCGCCACTGAGTTTGAGTTTAAACAGAATGTCCCTTAATAAAAGGTAAATAAAAAAGATTCATATTCAAAAAGACCGGTAGCAATATTAATTGTGCCTTATTCAGAGATGTACCTTAAAGGAGGAATTTGTGTGTGTGTGTGTGTGTGTGTATATTATTTTAAGTCTTAAAAATACAAATTAATTCGAAATTAAAAACATAATGATCTGTTGCTATTTCAAACAAGGTAAATGTAAGAGATTAATTGTGCCATTTTTAACAGGCCATTTTTTTTTTCAAAAACAAGTCTGCTGATGGTAGAGATTAAAAGCATTTATATTTATTGTAACTTTAAATAACAATATTCAAGACTAAAAAGAAACATCTCCCATGGCTCGCTGTCTTCCAAAAATTCTTATTGCCTCTGTCCCCTTTAAGTTAGCTGACACTGAACATCCTGTGGGTGGAAATAATGTCCTTTTTAACCCATTTGGGATGGGGAGAAAAGTTACAGGATAAAATAGGAAAAAACGTATCAAATTTCATGATTTGACGTACACAACAGCCTCGAACCTCTCAAGGTTCAACACATAAGAAAATTAACTTTAAACATACACAGTACAGAATAAGGAAATAAGATACATGAAATGAAATACCAGATTCACATTGCTAGATACAAATATATAACTGGAAATTTCTAAAAAGATAAATCAAATATATCTAAAAATAAATTCTCTCTGTCAGAAAGTCCATCAAATATTTAAATGGGCACATAAACGCAAGTAATTTTTTTTAAAGAGATATTTATAAATCAGAAAAGGGAAGAATAGCTTTTTAATAAACATAATTTTTAATTCTACATAAAAGCAGAATTTTGAAGTACTACAATTTGCCGAATGCTGATCTAAACAAAATATTGTTTTGGCACTTTTGTCACCCTTAACGTAGTAATACCATATGCAAAAGATAATCTCTCATTTATACTTATATCCCGAGGTCGGAGGACCATATGCTTGCTACAACAAATTTCCTATGAAGTGTATTTTTTAAAAAGGTATAGAGTCGTCATATATATACAAATTTTACTAGCAGTAGTCGGAATTTCTATTCAGTCTAAAATGAATTCCATGTATTTAAATAAAGTACAAGGTTTCCAAAGCAAAAATAATAAAAAAAATATTTTTATACCAATTTTTTCTTAAAAAAAGTAGTTTTTTTAAATTCGGTTCAAATGCCGCCCCTAAAACTTGCCGCCTCAAACATGGGTCCAGTTTCCGTCCCTGCTGCTAACATAAAGACAACAGTAAACACGGTGAAGGGCTAAATGGATTAGATCATATGAAATTACTCTCCAACTAGGAGTATACATGTAAGTGGGCAGAAATATATAGATCAGGATTAGCTTTATCTATGTTTTCTTTTATTTCTATTTTTAGTGCTATATTATGAATCTCTTGATTCATCTGTTTGATTATATGGCATCTGGTTACAATTTAAACTTAAAAAAAAAACACATATAAATAACATTTTTTTAAATATAATACTAACGTACCATTAAGTTCCTACAACATAAATTAAATTGAGAACTTCGCTAACATTAATAAAACTATGCGAATATTGAAGTGTTTTTTCAAAAAAGCTTTGTAAAGAAAATAATTTATTCAAAAATCAAAAGAAACTGCAAGATTTTTTCTCTTTTTTTACAACTTAATACCAAATAAAACTTCAAGGAACTACCTTTTGATAGAGGTATAAATCACTAAAAAGGAAAATGGGCATTGTTTATAAGTGTTGTAAAACCATAGCGTTGTAAACCGTAAAGATCACTTCTTTCCCCTGTTTTGTTTTTCTAAATTATTAGGTTATTGTTAAATTGAAAACTTTAAATTTTCCTAATTTCATATTGAATTTAAACATTATTAGATATTTTCGTAAAGCAACTTTCGCAAAAATCCTTTTTGAAACGTCTTTATTAAGCATCGATCCACAGTGCCACTTTTAAACAAAAAAGAAGAAAAAACTTTTTTAATGCGTTATTTCACGAATTTTGCTATCGTATGAAAGACATTTTTTGTGAAGAGTAGACATTTGTGGACAATCGGTCAACACACTGCACTAACATTCTATTTTTCTTAAACTATGCTGTGTTATCGGAAAATCGGACTTGATTTTTCAATTCAAAATCAGTATATTTCTTCGATTTATTATAAGTTTTATTTTGAGAAATACGAAAGAAAATTTGTTTTATTGATAGAATCATATATGGCCTGCGGCAGCCCCTTACTCTGGCCTCCCTCGTGCTGTGCATGCGCTGCACACGTGTTAAGATCGGCCCTGTTTGTATGATGTTTCTTTAAGCAGAATTCTAGATCCTGAGAAAAAATACAGTAAAACCTATTTTTGTGTGGTAGGTAGGAACTCCATAAAAAATAACCGCACAAACAAAATGTTCAAAAATTTAATAAATTCTTGTAACAAATTCGTTGAAATACTGCAGAAATTTTTTTTTATGCCGTGGAGAGAGACTGCATATATAAAAAGTTGCTCTTAGAAAGTATGCCAATTATTTACGAAATTTATGAGAAAGTACTTCCATGACAAAATAATTATAAATTACACAAGGAAACATTTTTAAAACTTTTAGTTTCTTATTGCATACATGGAGAAGTTTTCAAAATGCACATACATAATTCACTGCTACTCATCGTAATCCAAAGCGCTCATCTTCCTGTGATGAATAAGTTCAAAATCGTTTTCGTCATTTGAAGATACAACTTCAACAGATTTCTTTTTGGCACCATAAAGTAAGAGATAAGTTTTTGCGATAAAAATCAGTTGCTTGTAAATGTCACGATAACCAGATATGCATGATCGAAGCTCTTTTTGAAGTTAGATATTTCTTTCAGAATTGGTATCTATTTTAAGAAAATGCTTTTTCAATGTGTTAGAAAGCTTTATCCCTGAATATATTTTATCTACACTCAAAGAATCCTGTTCTTGTCCTTCTACATAATCTATCAAATTATTGATAATGCCACTGTCATTTAAAGTTAAGTCTTCAATCAAGCGTGGACTGTTGGTGCGTTGAGAGGAAGCAACTGAACGTGCATTGTCGAGAGACTGTTCATAACAAATGGAGAGCATCTTGAAGTGTATATTTGTACATTGCAGTGGCGTAACGTGCACCCCTGCAACCCCTACCTGGCAGGGGGGGGGGACTAGGACTCTAGGGGCCCAGCCCAGGAATGACTGATGCCAAGTATATATTTACCTAATTAATTAAATATTAAAGGCAAAACTTGGCTTTGCAGGGGGTGGAGGCCTGACATTCTCCATTACACCATTGGTGCATTGATTGAAAGCATTACAGTGGCGCCAAAGCTGTTGAAATTCATACACTGCATAAAAAAGATAGCACAGAAAAAATTGTACAAAAACAGGTTCTACTGTATGCCAACTTCTAAATGATGTTATATCACCAGTGGCTGTTCTAGCCTTCATCCATCCATAATGCAAGACAGGTTAAAAAAGACTGTTATGTGATAAAATGTCCTTTTGGGAGGGGGAAGGAGGAGCTTTTTGTGTCTTTATTCTTCCTTATTTCTGTCATTGTAGCAAAATGGTATAAAATTCCGGGTAACAGTATACCAGAAAGGAAGTGGCAGTGTAAAATTAATGATATTTGAATATGGCGCTTTCTATTTATCAGCATTATTAATCATTGCACTATTTATATTAGCAACCAGTATAAGTTAGAATTATGCATATTTCCTACATGTTGCAGTGTTGGGCTTCATGATATGCCCAAATGAGAAATTTTAAAATTTTGTACTGAAGGAAATTAATACAATTTTTTCATGTGTTCATTTTTTAGTGTGAATTGTATCACTGGATTGATGCACTTGATGCTTTTGACTATATATTGGAAATATCATGTGAAAAAACAAGAGAAAATCAGTGGTGCCTACCATGTGATGAACCAGGCCGTGAAAAAGTATGTTTCACTTTTGTTTTCCAGTTTTTCTTTGATTTTGTGTTTTATGGACTTTATTTTATCTTTCTGTTGAAGCATTTTAATTTTGAGGTGTCTGTGAAGCAAAAGTATTTTTTAAATTGACTGTGTTGTCAACTTCTTGGATTTACTTTAGTTACTTCAGTAAGGATATGCAACTCTGAGGTATACCCGAATAAGCCTTCTCTCCCATAAGATTCATTGACTTTTCCCCCCTCAGTAAACTCTAGAAATCTTTCTCCTGTTTCGATTCTTTTTCTTATCAGTCAATATTTTCTCTCCCCCCCCCCCTTGTGTATATCAAATATACCTTTGTAGCAATTATTTTTATAATCTTTGTTATTAATGGATTAATTAGTGCCTGTAGCATCTTGACAAAATATGGCTATTGGGATAATAAATCCACACATAACTAATGAAGGATTTTTATCTAAATAATAGAATTATTTTCAACAGCTAAATGTTAAGCAGTTTGTTAAGCAATCAATGCATGTTAAACATTATTTTTTTTGTCTTTTCACCTGTTGTTTGACAACAGGTGACAATGGTTGTATTTATAATGTTGAATAGTCTGAGACCAAAAAGAACCCTTAAGAAATAGAAAGCATTGTAAAATAATTTTTGCTTTATAGTTAAACAAGAATACATTAAGTTCTTAAAAAGCCATAATCTGTAGAAATAGCTTTCTAAAATTGGATCCAGTCCTTATTATTTGGTCCTGGTGCATTTCATTTTGCTGTGAGTGCAATCTATCAAAATTAAATGTTTTCATCAAAATAACATTTACCTTACTCCATTAATTTTTCTGAATTTTAATCTGTATAAATATTTTTTGCGTGGTTTAATTTTATTGCTACCGACAGTAACTATCTGAAAAAGAATAAAATGAAATGCATGATTTTTAATGATTCTTAGTTCTGCAATATGTTAGTAAAATTTAAGCTGTTATTTTTTTGTATTATATTTTTAAGTCTTTTAAAATTTGCTGAGTTGGTGATTCAAATGAAGATGCCATCAAATATACTGCTGGCTGCTAGTAAGCTATGAAGAGTAAAGGTTTGTTTGTCATAAACCCAAAAATATAAAATGAAACAAGCTATAAATGTCTGATTTGAAGTATCTTTTTTTCCATGGGAAAAAAGCTGTTATTTTTCCTTTAAATTAATGCATTTAAATTCACTCTTTCTAGTAAATTTGTTATTAAATTTATTTTTTCTTAAACTCTTTAAAAATGGGCAAGTTATCTCAAGTTATCTATGTCAAGACAGGAGATTAAAGCCCTGACAGGCTATATGCTCTGCTAACCAACCCCAGCTACATAAGGAAGAATTGTTGATGTGAAGTATTCTCTATTCAATAAAAATAATTTTTGACCGTAAATAGAATAGTTAGCTATGTCAAAACTTAAACATTTTTTAATTACATTTATTCAGTTGAATTCTTTTTTAAATGTGTTTTCTTTGTTGTTTCTGCTACTAATGTCACCTGTTTGATGGGGTCGGATCATGGCCCATGATACTTATCGGGGCAAAGAGCTAGATATACACCTGTCGTTAGCCGTATCTTTGTACATCATACAGGTGACAGTACCAATTGACTCGGTTGCACCCTATTTTTGAGGGAGAACTCCCTGGAGGTGGTGAAGGGCCTCCTACCAACCTTATGAGAGTACTTGTGGCTTGATGGCTATTTAAAATACCCCCTGCCGCACAGGCATTATACATTTGCAAACATCCTTACCGTCTCCGGGATTCAAACCCAAGCCTTGTGGCACTCCAGTCAGCATCACTAACCACTATACTGGATGGGCACATGTCATTTATAAAAAGATAGTTAAATTTTTAATTCTTCAACTACCCAATTAAATTTTGATAAGTAGTTCTAGTTTATAATTCTCAAAGAATTTTTTAAGCAAGTGAGCTTTGGGATGTTACTTTGAATGAATTTTTTGTAGAAATAAAATAAATGATTTAGCTAAAATTATTTTGTAAATTTTACCTTTATATAAAAAAGGTACAAAGAATAATTGTTTGTAATATTTTTTGGCGAAAAAAAAAAAAATTGAAATGCGTATTTGTATTGAACTGCATAATTTTAAGCATTCACAAGTTGTACTTTTTAAAACTGGATATATTTTATTTCCTCATTGTTAACTGTGAAAGAATTTTGGTCAATGTACTTTCCAATTGAGCACAATTATAAGAATTAAAGTTATTCATGGATTGATTATATCAATCATATTTGCTTTGAAATGTGAATATTGATAGTTTCCTGGGAAGTAAAATATCCTTTTTGAAGAATTCAATTTGCTTGATAAATTAAAGTACATTTTTATTATTTGAAGCAAAACTTTAAAATGCAAATTTTTACGAAGTTTTTTTTTCTTTCTTATTTTTAGCTTTGCATAAACCTATAAAATATTTCATTAACTTTTTAAACATTTTACCAATTTGCAGTTCAAAACATTAGATATTTCACTGGAGTAACAACATCTTATAAAAAAAGGTTTAGTGCTTCATAACCATAAATTTTGTAATTAATGATATGGATATTATAAATCTTTTACTATACATTTTCTAGTTTGATATTTAAAATGACTTTTCTCAATTTTATGAAAAATATTTCAGCAAAAACAGCTTTTGCTGTGTGTTCTACAATTTACAGCACTTCTTATAGAGCACAGTTTTTCACGTCATTTCTATAATTCAATGGAGGTTAGTATTCTTAAATTTTTTCCTTCAATTTTTTTGTTTGAAATTCTTTGTTTGTGTAATAAAATATTATTTTTTTTAGCATCTTACTGTTCTGTTGTCATCTAGTGATATGAATGTTGTCTTAGCAGTCCTGAATCTGCTCTATGTTTTCAGGTGATATACTTTTAAAATTTGTTATAATATTTAAATTGTAGTTAACATTATGTATAATACTGTCTTTAAAACTAAGAAACTGAAATCAACTCAAATAGCTCTTGAATATTTTTTTTGGGGGGGGGGGGGTTTGGGGATGTAAAAAGCACTAATTTGGTACCAGTCATAATATTGGATAGTCACATAAGTGCATTTGTCCACCTTTGTACCTTAATTTTGTCTTTTTTGGAAGCTAATATTTAAAGAATATTTTGCGTTTTGGTTGCAGTATATAGTATAATTGAACTTAGTTTTCTTTTTAAGTATAGTATTGGGAATGTTTTAAATATTGGTGAAAATTAAATGCATAAGAAATGTAATAACTTTAACTCAGTGGCATGACAGCCCATGAGGGCCAAGGCCTACTGTGCCCAACTCAGTATATGGGACCTTGGGCCCGATGAGCAGATGTTCCAGTCAGGTGGTCAGTCTGATGTGAAACCCCGAGTGATGAGTTCCCAAGCAAGATTGGTCCTCATTTATCGACCTACTGAAGTGATGAAAGGCTGAGTCAACCTTATCCAGCCTGAGGTTTGAACCTCTAACCTGTGGAGTAGAAGCACGAAGCACTAACCACTCAGCTACTGGGCTTCAAGAAATATAATAGTGTGGAAAAAATTTGGGCGTATGTGATTGATCTACTTTTCTGAGTATTTTAGATCGTAAATTGAAGATGCTTGTTTTCTTTTAAAGATCAACATTTTTATTATAAGTAAAGGAAAAAATCATTCACAATACTTAAGTTTCTGTGAAATAAATACAATGATTGCATTGAAATTTATTGATATAAAAAATGAAACATTATTCAGGAAAATCTGCATTTTTGGACTAGGAGCATATAAGGGATGAGTTCATCACTACTCATCAGAAATGTTGTCCTTATTTTCCCTAATTTTTTTTTTTTTTTATGAATTAGAGCATATTTAATAATGGAAATTTTTTAAAAATTGTGAAAACTTAATCATTCCTTTTTAACTATAGTTTTGTTGTAGAAATTAAAATGAATGATAGAATGTTATGATCACCCTTTTGTAATAAAGCGAATTGTATGTTTTTCACTACCATATTAATTCATTTGGCGAAATTTCACATTAACTATCAATTTAATATAAAAGTTCTCTGGAATTGGAAAATCCATGCCAGTGATCATATTCAAAAGGAAATTGATTTTAGTTTTCCTGATACAGTACATGTGTGTAAATCACAATCGAGAAAATCCCCAGAAAAGATTATTTAAATTAAGGAATTTTAACTTAAGGCGTTTGGATTTGATAAACTGTGTTGGAAATCTAACAATGCATCAGCTTGATAATTAATTTTCTTAAAAATCTTTGTTTGGTAGTGAAATGAAAAGAAAATAGAATGTATGGTTCAGTAATAAATCAATATAATCAATGTCTTATATAATTTAATGCATTTGAATAATAAATTGTAAAATGTTAGTTTTTATATTAACTTCTGAAATTTAAAAATTAAAACTGCTATCTATACAAAATTTTTAAATAACAGCGCTTGTTAAAATTAACTGTCCATCAATTTTGTTTTTAAAAAAATGTTTCACATCTTGACATCAAGTAAAATAGAATTTGTTATACCTAAGTATACCTTTTAATGTATAATAAATACTGTTTCATATTTGTAATAAAATACTATTTGTTATTGATACTTTTTTGAGATAGTAGCAGATCCGGTTTATAAGCTCATTTCAGGCCTTGGGCGCGGACCAGCTCGGCACTGGCAGATGGAAGGAAGAGCTTTTGAACCCGGTTTAGTCCACCTTATCTGGGGCCTTCCGGGCCCGGGTTCTGAGTGCCGCCCCTAGCGCCCAGTGGAGATTAACCTGCACTATGTAGTAGGAAGTTGCAGCCTCTTGAGCATTGTTATCAGACCAGAATTAACATGAGTGAAGCAACTGAATAATCTGATAAACAGCCCAGTGTACTGAATGCAGCTCTTAACCTGATTATCACCAAGATTTACAGCCGGATATGAAATGAATGACAACTCCCAACTTTTATGTCAAAGGGTTAAGCACCTGGACCGCCCTGGTGCTTGTATTTTAGTGGTCATTTGATGAATGGTGGAAGCAGCATGTATGATGCTCTGTTATTAATAGGATATCTAAGGGTAGGGGATTAACTTGAAGATATTGCGCTCTTGAAAATTGGACTATCCTGAGTAAAGATATACTGTGTGGATAAGGATATGAAAAAAAGCTTAGATAAAGCAGAAAAATCACTAAGATGCTTGATGCATAAATTATTATTTTTTTTGTTTGTTTGTCACTGATTGATTTTACATTTTCCTACTGAATAGTATTAAATGCAGTCTATTTGTAATTTTTAGGGTCAAATTATGACCACATCTGGTCTAATTTTCTTTGATATTGGTATAATTTGTCTTATTAAGAAGGTTTCAGTTCTCTTTATTTATGTTGGGTCCTCAATTTTTAAAATTAATTTATAATTTGAATTATCCTTGTTTTTAATTTGTGTTGTTCTGTTAGGGCACTGTAATTAAAATTGATGTAAATTGAAGTACTTTTTACACATGTAACCATTACCACATTAATAAATTAAACTTTTTCAGTATAAATATTAAAGGAAATTTGTTATCTGAAAAGAATAATTATGTAATACATTTATGTAACTTTTGATTTATAGAAGTACTAGAGATTTTTTCATTGTATGCTTTGTTCAATTATGCATGCTGCCTGACTTGAGCTTGTTAACTGATTTTTTTTAAGTAAATTATTGTCTTGAGTGTAGTATCTTTTTTTTTTTAAATTAATAAATTTTTATCCCTTTTTTCATACTTTTTGTGAACCTAAGATTTCGGAAACAATAAAGGTATTAAGATAATCTATGAAGCATTTTACACAAATATGTTTTCAAATTGTATTCCTTGAAGGATTGTGTGTGAACAATATTTATCTGTTTTCAGTAAAAGGTCAAATTTTATAACAAGATTGAATGCAGACAAGAGACAAACTCTGCTGATGCGACTTTTATACCTAGCTGAGGTAATGTTTTTGTGAAACTTTTGCTGTTTATTATTTTTTAAATGATCCAATTTATTAGTGGTTACACAAGCTTTCTTTTTTGGGAGACATTTTAATGAAGTTTAAAAAAATAATTAAATATCTGCATGTCTGTTAATTGTTTGAAGATGTGATCTGATTAGTAATTCATTTCTCAATTATGACAAAGGCATTTTATTATAATTTCATTTGAATTAAATTTATCCAAATTGTTATTAGATACTTTTAATCCATTGTCATAAAATTTCTCATACAGAAAATGTAAAACGAATTGGTATTATTGTTCCTTATTTCTAAACTTTAAATAATAATTCAGTACTTGAAGAATTATTTTTATACATAAATTTGTATATGTGCTGAATAGTTAAGAAAGTAAAAGGTGGAATAAAAAGTTTTTGCTGTCTTTTATTTTAATAAATATCTATCCTTAGTTATACAAAGCCATCACCTTAATCTATATGAGAATTAATATTTATATTGCATGTAATAAGTAAATTATTACTTCAGTAAGTATAAATGACAGTAGAGCATTTGCCAATTGAAGAATACTAGAAGGATAGAAACAAATTGATCAAGTATGCATTCTGGATCAGTATATTGAACAATGTGTTCAATACTGATTCATAATGCACATAATATATATATTTAAAAATAATGGAAGTTATAAATAATAGTAATTCAACTAAATTGCTTGTAATGTTTCATCAAAAATCAATACCTACTATTTTCTCATGACAAGCATTTTTTAAAATTTTAGATTTATTTTCTAATTAATTACAGGGAGAAGTAACTACCTTAACCTCTTTGAATTCCAAAAATGAACAAGGACAATTTTTAAGCTATTCGGTTTTTCTCATTTTAACCATTTTCTGTATCTGCATGATGTAACTGTAAATCATACTTGTTATGTTAAAAGTAGCTTCACCTCACTGTAAAAATTATGGTTGAACTATAATTTAATGGTAACTATCACAAAACATGAGGGGAAAAGCACTTCTAATGCCAGACCTCACTGTAAAAATTATGGTTGAACTATAATTTAATGGTAACTATCACAAAACATGAGGGGAAAAGCACTTCTAATGCCAGAAAATGTAATTTTAGAAAATACTAGCTGTATGGCCCGTCGTTGCACAAACTTTCTCTTTCTCTCATGATGCCAGCATTTCTGTGTGTGTTTGTACACACACAATGTGAGTGATTTCTATAATTGTCATTAAATTTTTCTTTTTCGAAATTCGTCCCACTTATTTTCGATTTAAGACAGGCTTCTTTTCTCCCTCTCTATAGCCCGGCTGTACGTGGTTTTTTTTAGTGTAAAATTATTTCTCTTTCCCCCAATCACAGATAAGATTTATCTTTAAATTTCGATCTATGACTTATATTATGAAACTTTTTTCTTGTTTTAGAGTAAACACAAATGTTTTAAGATTAGGGTATATGGCTTAATTTAATAGTAAATTACTATGGTGTGTTAGTCTAAATGAGCAAAATAAAATTTGTAGTGTTAATCAATACAAAAAGGTTGACTGTTAAAAGTGGAGTCTCCACTTTTAACATTGAAAGGCTTTTGTTGATAGAAATGTGTGTGTAGTATGTTAGGAAATTAAGGTGTGTGTGATTAACTCTTGAGTGTTTTTGTATTTTGTACTTTCAATTTCATAATAGGGAAATTGTTGTGTAATTAGTATAATCAATAATATAGCATTTATTTAATATTTCCCTTTCAGAGCTGGGGTGGTAAAGAGAATGGCTTTGGCCTTGCTGAATGCTGCCAAAATTTGCCGATTAATGTAAGTTTTTATATTATGCTTTGTTAAAAATTAAAGTTTACAATGTTTATGATTTTAATATGTGAGAAGTTGTAATATTTTATAATATAACTGATATCAGAGAGAGATTATGGAGTATTATGTATTGTAAAGTTATCACATGGTCACTAACTTTTGGTCAGCATTGCTTCTGTTCATGGATTTGAGTCCTTGTGACATCGGGTGTAGAGGGACTGATGTACATTGAATCTGATGTGAGGCTCAAAGTACTAACTTTGGTATGGGGAGAAGTTTAGAGTGCCTTTCTCATCATGTTTTCATTGTTTAAAATTACGAGGTCCATCTCTAATAGCCTTGATATTGCTTCGTTTGATTCATAAGCAATGAATCGGTGATATTTCTGCGATTTTAAATTTTTCAGCACAAATAGTTTTTTTTTAGCTTAAATTGCTTTTATTGAGTTTAACGGAATTCAAAAATATTTACAAGACGGTGTTTGCTATGTGATTTTGCGTCGAAGTGTTTTAAATGTTGAAAAGTATGTAGTGTTATTGAAATTTGTTTTTCAACTACTTGAAGGTTTCTCTGTTTGCAGAAAAATATATTATGCTGTGCATATAAAATTCAGTTCTTGAAATTTGAATTTTTTGTATTACACTATTTAAGGGTTAATATAAAAACAGATTTTTTAAGGAAACTGTGATTTTCGAATCTCTACAGATAAAAAAAACAAGACACAATTACAACTTAAAATATAAGTTATTATTTTTTTATTATAATAAAAATATACAAAAAGGAAAGTCTAAGGTACATATTTATACATACATTTACACATACATAAAGTTGTTAAATTAAAATTAACAAAATAATACCCTTAAGAAATCATAATAATTAACAAATGTTTTATATTAAAATTTTTTTGTTGAATAAAATGTGACTTCAAAAAAACATCAAGGAATTTTTTGCTCATTTTTTTCTTTATT
This sequence comes from Trichonephila inaurata madagascariensis, assembly GCA_019973955.1. Lineage (NCBI taxonomy): Eukaryota > Metazoa > Arthropoda > Arachnida > Araneae > Nephilidae > Trichonephila > Trichonephila inaurata. The sequence goes on from BMAV01003169.1 coordinate 161,583, forward strand.
TTGAATGCAAAATTATCAGAAATGGGAAAAAAGAATTGTTCACTTGCTGCTAAATTTAGCATAATTTTCTTCAAAGAATTGATATCTAAATTTTTTGTTCTATTTGTGTGGCCGTTAAACATAAAATCTTTTAATGCTTGAGGAATAGAGGAAATAACTTCAGGTTCTTTCTGATATATTATTTTAATAGCATATTTTATCATAGCTATGTCTATTTTCTTTTGTCATTTTTTTAACATCGTGTCATGCTCAGTATAATACTAGAAAATCATAATATTTATCTGGATAACTTAATGTTAGTTTTTGTAGCTAATGGAAGACATGCAAGGTTTAGTGTAATGCTCTGTAAATTTTTAAGTACAAGATTATTCACAAGCACAGCTGAGCTAATCGCTAGTCAAAACAAAGCTCACTACTCACTGGTTTAATCAAGACTGACCAACTGTGGCTGGCATTGCTTTATTTATAAACCTGACAGAAACTTCCAGAAAAATCCACATGTGACATATAGCCTGGCAAGATCCACTAACTTCTAGAAGAATCCAGAGGGTCCCAAACTCGCCATCATGGTCGCCAAATTGGCGACCAACTTGATCGCCAAAAATGATGCCAACTTGTTTCTACTGCCAAGATTTCGCCAAGTTCTCATTGAATCGGTGATTTTATTATAATGCAAGGGGCGGCATTGCTTGTGAATAGTACAATTTTAACATGAAATAAATATAACATAATGTAATATAGATGCATTAAACACCCAGATACAAATTATTTACACAAAATTCGTAACAATATAATGTATAATAAATCTTGCATGTATAATATATCAACAATCTTATATGTATCAATTAAATCTTTCCATCGTTTTACCCTAAAATGCCTAGATTTACATAAGTAAAAGAGCATTAGGCCGTATTAGAGCTAATTCTGTCTGTTATTATATTTTAAATCATTTAAATGTTTTATTCATCTCTTATCAGATCCTTGAAAGTATTTTGTGAGTTGAAGTAACCTTTCACCTTGTTTTAATTTTATACAGCTTTATCCTGCAAGTGCTTCCACTTTGCATTTTGAGTATTATGCAGAAAGTGGCGAAGAAAAAACTTTTAAAAAGACATCCAATGCAATAATTGCTATTCACATAGACAACGTTGACCAGGTACTTTATTTATAATTGAAAATGGTTTAGTTTTTATCTTTTGGTATATGATAATGGAAATAATTTCTACCTTTTATGCCACATATTACTAAACTCTTTTTATTTAGATTCCTGGAAAAACACCCTCACAAATAATGGAAGAACTTGTGGAAAAATTTGCTGTACCCGAAGATAAACAAGTATGTTCTTGTTCATTTGTGATCTTTTTTCTTTTAAAACTAATTTGTGTGTTTCCCCATTCTTCTACAAATCAAATTATTTATTCTAATGAGACTTTCTAAAAATCATAATGATATAAAACAAATGTGGTATAAAATATTCTAACAATGGTAACTTGAAAATATTGGATATTGAAGGAAAAAATTTTTAAAAAATTTTAGGAACCAATATTGTTAAGTATACTTTAAAATAGCAGTCTTCAACTTTTACGATCGAGGGCCACATCAGTAAATTCACCCAGATGTGCGGGTCACGTCTGTAAAAAAATAGTGTACTCAGAAAATTCATGTAAAAAGGACGGTTTGTTTTACGAAACTATGATTGATTTTAAGGGAAGAGATGGTATTACAGTTTTATATGTACGATTTATTGCTTTTCAAAAAAGTTAATTGAAATCACATTAAAATACTTTGCAATTTACTATGGAAAAATTGTTTGGATTGTACAGAACGATGTTACCAAGTACATTTGCAACAACAGCAAAGAAATTACATTACTAGAGGGAGTTGGTAGTTTCTTTATTTCTTAATGTGTAGTATGACATTATTTTTGCTTTTGTGTGATGAAAGTTTCAATATCTGGTTTAATCTGTAATCTGGTTTAATAACGTTGCATTTTGTTAGTTTACTCCAAATGTCCGTATGCCAGCTTTGTTTTTGAACTTATATCCTTCATTTTACTAAAAAACTGTTCACATATTGTAGGTACTGCCAAAAATAGAAGACAGGAACAAAGCATGTTTACTAATTCCTGAATACTTGTCTTCGGTGATGTACTTTGAATAAAATCAATTAATGTAAGATTTTCAAGAAATTTGCATTTTACGGCAAATCTATGAATTCTAATTGAAGTTCAGTTGGAGAACTTCCATTATCTACTGAAAATGTTGATGAGAACATTCTCATAAAAATTTCATTCTCATGAAAATAGGAAAATCTGCTTTAAATTCCTCTTTTTCAGATTTGATAAGCATAGTGCATAATTATTTGAATTCCATGTTGTAGAGTTCTTCACTCACTGCATCAAGTTAGTAAAGTGAATGGAATTCTTGTTTAGAAACTGGATTTCCCATAAGATTTAATTTTTCCTATAAAGTTTTTGGAGTTATAAAGATTATGAACAATCAGACGTTTTTGTCATGTTCTTTTTGTCATGTTCTTCACTGAGAATCTTATCTTGTATAAAGGAATATTTATTTCTGCATAACAATCAATTTAAAAAGTTACATGAACGGGTTCATTGCCATCTACATTACACATGTAGAACAACAACAAAACATATACATGAATCAGTTCATTTCTTCAGTTAAAGTTACAATATAAATATCTTTATGTTACAGTAATAGGTATGTGACACCTTTGAAGATTCTTAATTACATAAGTAGTCATTAAGAATTCTTTAAGGAGTTGTCCAAACCTCATTTGAGTTCTGGACAGTTGTGTTTGTGGTGCATCTGTGGTGGTACATTAGGTAATACAGATTGAGTTTCGGGCATTTCTAAATCTATTTCTTTACTTATATATTAAATGGAATGTTCAAGGGTCTGTGATGCACGCGATTCTTAACCTGTTGAGAGAATTCTGATGAATGTACGATCGAGGATTTTTACTCCTAGAAATATTTTTAGTGGGTGTCCTTGTTTTAGTGCTTCAGTCACACATGGTTACATCAGAATTATCCTAAATTAATTGAACCTCCTTTTAACAATTTTTCTTTAAATCTGTAAATAGTTCTGTATTTAATAACTTGGAATGGATGTTAAGCGTAGTTTTTAACCTACAACCAAATAGAAGCTATGATTTCAAAATCCCATTCCTTTGCAAAGGCTTTATTCTCATATCTGTTGAAGGGTACATTGCCACTGACAATTTCTTTAGGAACCCCCATAACAAGAAAAAACAACTATGGTTTTGTTCTTTAGCCTTTCTATTTCATTCCACTTAAAAAAAATAACATATAATTAAGTAACCAATATTTTTATACGTCGTTAATGTCAACTCATATATAATCTTTTCAAAAGGTCGTCTAGGCATTTCATGAGATAAAAGAGGTTCTTTAGTATTAGATTTTTGAAACTTCTGACACACCTTGCACTCATATACAATTTTCTTAATAATTTTAGATATTCCTTGCCAAAACATGATCTCTGTTGCTCTGTTTTTATTTTTCTCAATACCAAAATGACCCTCATGAAGTATCATAAACATTATTTCTCAAAATAGAAGGTACAACAATTTTAGTCTTTAAATAGTAATCCGAATTCACAATATACAAATTTTTAAGTTTAAAGTACTGTTTCACATTAGCAGGGACTTCTTGAATATGATCTGGCTGCCCTTTTTACAATATTCTGTTAAGGATCTGACTGAATAGCAATTTTAAATTGAGCAATTCTATGTTCACTCATTGGGAGCTCTTTAACTGCATGTACAGCGCCTATCTGGATCATCATTCACCTCATCTCTTAGATATGCCTGAAAAGTGTATCTGCTTAATACATTTCAGTTCCTTTTACATAAACAATTTCAAATTGATATTTTAATAATTTTATCAACATTCTTTGTAACTCATGCATGTCATGATCACCTTTAAAGACATATTGATATCTGTTGCAAACCTGTTGTAAATAAGAATCCCTCTTTAACCGGAAATTGCCAGGTTCTTTAGCAATGTCAAATTTTTATTTTTTTAAGAAGACCCCTACTTTAAAACTCTTCTAATTAATTCGATTTATGTAAATTAATTCAATGTTTTTTGTGTGTGTGAGGATATCTTTTGAATTGCCCAAATTATTTGACAGTGTTTCAAAACTTTGGTTTGTAAACAATCATTTAATTGAGAGCATGTGTGTCAGATTCATTGCCCTCAGTGTATATTTTTGTGATTTTGTTAATGAAAGATAATGTAAATTTTTTGTCCTTAATTTTAATACTGGTGGAGGAATAAGAAATGATTCGAATTTTCCTTACCTGACTTGTTGTTATTTAACTCGTTTAGGTAACGCCATCTCTTGCTGCACCTAGAATAAACTACTAATTTCTTAATAATTGAATTGGTCCGAAAAGAAATGGTATCTCACAGGCAAAAGACGACCACACACGAACGAATTCCTGGTAACTGATAACATCACCTTTCACTTTAATCCTCCATCTGCTCCTCACTTTGGAGGCATTTGGGAGGCTACATTGAAATCTTTTAAGTTTCATTTGAACAGAGTTGTTGGAGTCACTAGTCTTACCTTCGAAGAACTAGCTACGTTATCAAGCCAAATTAAGGCATGCCCCAATTCCAGACCACTGTGTATTACCTAGCAGTCCAGATGATCCTTGTGTTCTCACACCAGAACATTTTCTGTTAGGGAAAGCATTAACAGCTATCCCACAACCTACAGTTCCAGACGACCTTCGCCACTGCAACCGTTAGCGATTGCTTACAAGAATGACCCAACATTTTTGGAATAGATGGTCCTCAGAGTACTTGACATTGCTACAGTCAAGATCGAAATGGCGTGTCGTTCAAAAGAACCTTGACATCGGAGATCTTGTCTTAATCAAACACGACAACTCACCCACACTACAGTGGAAATTAGGGAAAGTCACGGAAACGTTCCCTGGTAAGGACGGTAAGGTTCGTGTGGTCAAGGTAAAAACTCAAACTAGTGAACTTGCGAGACCAATTACAAAACTGTGTCCACTTCCTATAAACACTTGAACATTTGTGAATCATGTATAATTTTTTTTCCTTTAGCATTGTTGACGTCATCTATACTTCTGTAAATCTCATTACTTGATTTCATTAATTTAGAAGTGTACTTTATTGTCAATTTATATGTTAATTCTTATACTTAATTCATTATTATGTTCAGTATGTTAATTATTATACTTAATTCATTAGTATGTTTAGTAACTTGTAATTCATTAATTTTGAAACCCCTCCGTGTTTCAAGGGGGACGGTATGTTTAATCTTACAGTCAACAGATGGCGCGCTGCGCATTCCATTGTAATATTCCTTTGCGTAAATAAAACAGTTCAAGTTCAAACTTGTTCGTGTGTGGTCGTCTTTTGCCTGCAAGATACTATTTCTTTTCTAGTTTAGTTGGGGGTATCCCTCTCGTTCCACAATCCGCAGGATTCTCCAGACCGCTCACAAAGTTCCAGTGCACGTTAGGAGTCAACTCTTGAATTTGTGCCACTCGATTAGCTACGACCGGTTGCTATCTTCTCGGTTCAGACTTCAACCATGCTAGTGTGATCTTGGAATCTGACCAGGCAAAAATCTCAGAAATTGGCACAGTTAGCGTTGGAAGAGTAGCTTGTAACAAATTGGCAAGAAGTAAGGCAGAACAAAGCTCTAGTCGAGGTAGGGACTGAGGTTTTACTGGAGAGACACGTGTCTTAGAAGTTAGCAGTCTAGATACTAAGGTTTGGGTTGCATCTTTGGAACGAATGTATATAACTGCACAGTAGGACTTTTCTGAAGAGTCACAGATCCCGTGTACTTGTACGTCTATAGCCTGTGGAATGAGAATACAGCGTGGGATCTTGATATTCGTAAGTAGAGGAAGCTGTTCTTGAAATATTCTCCATTTTCTTGCTAGAGAATCTGGTAGCTCTTCGTCCCAGCTTAGATGATGACTCCATAGCCCTTGGAGGAAGATTTTAGAAATGATAACTGATGGTGCCAACCAGCCCAAGGGGTCAAAGATTTTGGCGACTTCAGAAAGTTCCTTGCGTTTAGTCCACACGTCACTCTCATTCACGGTAATGGTAAAGGTGAACTTGTCAACATCTGGAAGCCAAGCTATTTCCAAGATCTTGACAGGTTGGTCATCTTTGATCGTGTGTTTGGAATCAATTGCCTTTAGTTCTTCTGGAATGGTTGCCAGTATGTAAGCATCGTTAGACACCCATTTGCGTAGAGAAAATCCTCCTTTTCATCATCTCCTGTAACTCTAACACTAGTTGAATGGCTCCCTTCTTTGTCGCACTTCCACTCAGCAAGTCGTCAACATAAAAATGACTAAGGGTAGCTCTTGAAGCGGCTGGATAATTTCTTGTTCATCAATGGCAAGCTGTCGCAAGGTTCTCGTATAGAGGAATGGTGCTGAGGACGTACCATTCGTAACAGTTAGGTAATATTCCTTTATAGGTTCGGTTGGTGAATCCCTCTAGAGAATTCTTTGCCACTCTACATCTTTCTCATGAACTTTAATCTGGCGAAACATCTTTTCAACATCAGCGGAAATGGTTACACTGAAAATTCGAAACTGGATAAGAATAGGGAAAAGTTCTGGCTGCACTCTTGGGCCAACCATGAGCAGATCGTTGAGAGATAGTCTAGACGAGTTTTTACTGGAGGCATCAAAGACGCAAAGCTTTGTTGTACAGCTGGTGTCCCTAACAACTCCATGGTGAGGAAGGTATAAACTTTTGACATTATTAATTTCAGAGTCCGGAACCGGTTCCATGTGCTTTAGATCAAGGTATTCCTTCATGAAATTTCTATAGAGGTTGTATTTGTCTGGATCAGAAATGAGATGGCGTTCCACGCTGATTAGCCTATGAATTGCATTTTTTGAATTACCTAACCGCGTCGGAAGAGTGTGAAATGGCAACCTTGCTGTGTATCTGCCATTCTCATTCCTAGAATGTGTCCTTACGAAATGATCTTCACAAGTCTCTTCTAATGAAGTTAAGGGTTTGGCACATGGCACAGAATCTTAATTCCCAGAATTTATTGATTAGCTGATCCGATACTAACTGAATATGATTGACATGGAGAGAATTTTGCACATTAGAATTTGCCTTACCACCAATTATCCAACCCAATTCTGAACGAATGGTAAATGGCTTATCCTTACCCAACGATAACGTTTGACCCTTTAGCAATGACAAAGTAAGGTCAACACCAAGTAGCACATCAATTGGACCACTCTTGTAAAATGCTGGATCAGCCAGAGAAATATCCCCAAATAATTCGCGCATTGAGGAATCTAAATCATGATGTGGGATCATACCTACAATTTTATTGATCACATAAATGGATGCATGAAAAGAATTTTGAGATGAAAAATGTGAGGTGAATTGAATCTCAGCAAACACATTTGTACGCGTATTGTATGCACCCAAACATGATATACGCACATTGGCCTTTTCCTCTTTCGCAAGCCCAGCCTTTCAGTACATTCATTTGTAATAAGTGAAGCCTGGCTTCCGCTATCAAGAAGACATCTACAGGTCTGATAGTTACCCCAAATATCTCTTACCTGAATTAGAGCTGTGCAAAGAAGAATTTAAACATCTGAGTTCACATCAGAAATACACGATGTAACATCCACAACTCTAGAATTTTCATTTTGTTCACTAGTACCTGAAATAGGGACAGGCGAAGACACAGGGGCATTGACAGAAGGTCCTCTAGAATTTAACACATGTACAGCACCCTGTCTTCCCTTAGCACTAACATTTTCAATATGAAGTAAACTGTGGTGGGGTTTTTGCATTTTTTATATCTAAACTTGCTTTTGCAAGTTTTCTGAGTTAAACAGTTAAAGCAAACATTATTCGTTTTAACGAAATTTGAACGGCCTTGAACTGACAATTTTAAGAATGTATCACATCTTGATAATCTATGTTCTGCATTACATAAAGGACATTGTGACTGGGCGTTGGACGTGACCAGAGTCACCTTTCTTTGAACATTTCTCTTAGTAGTTGAACTCGTAATGGATCTCGCATGTGTTGCAAGGAATTGCAACAATTCATCCAACCTGGGGATGACATCTGTTGAAAAGGTTCTCTCAAACCAATTTCTGCAATTTGTATCGAGCTTAAACAATATCCATATGCATTAAGAGTGTATCTGTAGTTGGGTCAACCTTGTATTCAAGGGACTCTAACATCCTTACAATTCCTTAGTGGAATCTATCAAATTTAGAATTTGTGTGGATGGTTCTCCACTCAAGGGCGTTATATTCATAAACTTTTTCATTAAGGACATAATTTCTCTTTTATTAAAGTATCTATCCCTTAGCAATTTCCAAGCGATTTCGAAATTATCATTGGTAATGGATAAAGAATTTACGATTTTTAATGCATCTGACTTTAAACTGCCCTTTAAATATTGCAACTTTTGAGCTCCCGTTAAATTTTAATTGTTTGAAACTGCAGCTTCAAAAAGATCAGAAAATGCAAGCCACTCCTCAGTTACACTAGAAAATATTGGTAGGGATAATGTAGGAAGTTTCACTTCAGCTGACCGAGCTGAGACTAAACATTGATTTGAACCTTGGTTTTTAACCTCAAAATCGGAATTTACTACAGAAGGCATAAGCTGAGTGTCTATAGCGACAAGTATTGCTTCTAACGTATCTAAAATGTCGTCCTTTTCCGTACAATAAGTTTCCTCGTCCTTTTCCTCTCAAATACTTATAATAGAATCCAAAATATCCTTTGCTTCAGTTCTAAATTCTAAGAATCTATTTTTCTGAGCCAATAAACCAACATCACTTAATTTCTCAATTTCCTCTTCTGTTTTGTTTTGCAATTTTGTAATCGAGGATTTAACATTCTTTTTTTTTCTTCAATAAAGCCTCAATATCCATTTTAATATAGCAAAAGGAATAATTTAAAGAAAAACAAATAAACGCAGCTGCTCGCGAATGACTAATTGTCTAGTCGAAAAGACATTCCTTTGGCTCCGCGGAAGGGGGGAAAAGTGGGGGAGAAATTCCAAAAAGAATTACCACGGAATATGCGAATAGGAAATTTAACACACAAGCGAGGTAAAACGAAACTCAAGTTTTTTGTTGCATATCTATGTTACAGGAACGACAATGGCAGAAACACACAAGTAATTTACCACTTAAGAATAATCAAACAACAATCAATTAAACATTGAAATAACCATATATTTTTAAGCAGATTATCTCTTATGAATATACATGAATTAGAAATATTACACTTCGAAAATTTCTTATTAAGCTTTACACACACAAAAAAAAAAGAATTAGAATTTTTCATCAACTGAATTATGACAATATCTTTTAGAAAAATATTGCCGAAAGAACAACAAGCCAGGAGTTTTGAATTAGAATGTTTCTTTCACAAATGAATTCCGGCTACGGTTGGACCTAAATGGTGGAATAAGAAATGGTTCAAATTTTCCTTAGCTGACTTGTTATTTAACTCGTTTAGGAAATGCCATCGCTTGCTGCACCTAGAATAAACTACTAATTTCTTAATAATTGAATTGGTCTGAAAAAAAATAGTATCTCGCAAGCAAAAGACAACCACACACGAACGAGTTTGAACATGAACTGTTTATTTAAGCAAAGGAATATTACAATGGAATGCGCAGCGCGCCATCTGTAGACTGTAAGATTAAACAACTGGAATGTACCAAAATGTTATTTTACACATATTGGTATGTCGACAAATGGCCAGTATAAAATGTGGATCTAATCTCTTTGAATATTCATTGCTTTTCAAAGTGACATTTCAAGAAATATGTATTTCATAAATTTAAGTCATATAAGCTCTGTTTTTCGCATAAATGTGGGAATCCAACCGAAATCTTCCAAAAAGATTGGATTCTTCAGATGGCGGGGTTTTAATGCGGGGTGTCTAGGGGTTTTTTGGGTGTATTAGTTAATTTTGAAATAAAATAGGCAACATAGTTCAAGAAAGAAACTGGTTGAAAACTAAATAATTTATTAAGAATTATAGGGGAGTATTTACATGGGGAATATTTCAAAAGAATAGGAAAGTTATAGATAAGCATATTTCGGAAGAATAGGAAAGTTAGATCAAATAACTTTAAGGGATGCAATTGCGATTAAATAGAACTCATTATGGTGCTATTAAGACTTACCGCCTGGCGCGAACGAAACGATAGAACTCATTCTGGTACTATTAAGATTTACCGCTTGGCGCGGATGAACGTGCGCTGACGCGCGAAATACGACGTTTCTCGACGAGTGTTAGTGGGCCTCTGGCGAAAAAGGTTCATGTCGGCGTTTTTAAAAGGGACGCTAAATGGCGTTGATGTGGAATACTGTTTTGATTAGAATTGCCGACCTCGGTAAAGGATATGATCTAACTTTTTACAAATGGAATATCCTACGTAAATGTTTATAAGCAATGTGTATTCAAAAAAGAGAATTGCTTTTGAACAAATTCATCATATAACTTTAGGATAAAAAATTTAATTTTGTTTTCAATTTTATTTATGTAAATTAGAAACTTGTTTGATTAGAAATTTACTTGAAGTGTTCTCATACTTTCTTACATGAAGTATTTTATTCTTATAGATGCAATTATTTACCCATATAAGACTAGCATATAGTTTTTCATGCTATTCAAAAAGAATATTATGTGTTCAGGCCAGACTACAAGCTTTATCAGTTTTAGGTAAGAATTTGATATATTGTTACAAAATTAACCATATCTTTGAGTGTTGAAAGCTCAAAGATTCACTAATTTTAAAGCGATTTGAAATGTTGATAAATGTAAAATATGCTAATTTTTTAAACCAAGCCCTTTTTTTTGTCATGTCGCTCAGACCAACTCATAAATAATTTGTAAATCTTGTAAAATGTATTTCTCTCCTAATTTGGTAAATCACCTTAAATTTTGATGATAGTATAGATCTCGATATTTGTTTAAACTTGAATTTAAAATTTTTCAATTAGTACTTTTTAGTTCATAAGATGCTTTTAGATTAACTTTTCACGAATTGAGTTTCGATTCTGTTTGTAGAAGAACTAAAGACTAGGATGCACTACTAAATTTGTATTCGCTATGTCTAATATGGGGGGGGGGGGCCCCGACCCAACAAAGAAAACACAAATTTTGGAAAAAAAATGTATTTATTTTTCAATATAATTTCCTTTCAGCTCTACTCTTTTCCCAGAGATGTTCAATAAGTTCGATTTCCTTTTTATAATAAGAACTATCTTGCTCCTTGAAATAGCCATTTACTGCTGACATCACTTTATTGTTGAAAAATCTTTGACCACTGAGCCATGTTTTTAAGTTTGGGAATAGAAAATAATGCGAGGGGCTAAATCTGGTGAATAGGGTGCAAGAGGTAGCAATTCACACTTTAATTCATTAATTTTGCCCATTGATATAATGGATTTGTGAGCAGGTGCAATGTCTTGATGAAACAACACTTTCTTCTTAGCCAAATTAGGCTGTTTTTGCTTGATTTCTTCGCTCAAACGTTGCAATAAGTTCGTTCCATACTCGCCGTTGATATTTTCTCCTTTTTCAAGATAATCAAAGAAAATTATCCCAAAAAACCAACGCCATGACCTAGCGTCGGGTTGTTTGGGATAACGTTCATCGCTTTCTGTATTGCAGGTTCTCCCTTTTCAATCTATTGTTTTGTTTGTTCTTTTGTCTCAGGTGTGAAGTGATGGAACCATGTTTAGTTCATGGTTATGAAACTGTGCATAAATTCTATTTTGTTGCTGTGAAATTTTGCTAAACACTGAATTGAAACTGTTTTTGCTCAAGTGAGCAAACACTGCATCCATCTTGTGCACAGTTTTCTCATGTCCAAATATTCAGATAATGTACGATGTACCTGCTATGTCTTGCTAGCTTGCTTTGTGGATTCTCTTCATCATTTCACCCTCAGGGGGCTCACCTTCTTTAAGTGAGTACGGGTGTCATAATCCCGAGTTACCCTAGTGATCTTTTCCTTTTCCCAAGGGGTTTACTCTCTTCGGTAAATACGGGCTTCACGAACCCGGGGTACCCTAGTGATCATTCTCTATATTCGACCCTCGTTCTTGTCATTTAATTTATCCTTTCTTTCTTTTCCCGTCTAGATCACAGATATATTAACGAATGTGTGGCGCATTATAGCCGAACTTGGCTCTTGCGCCTAAAAAAAAAAATCAACCCTCACTCACTCTTCACCATTTCTGGAGATGTCTCCTCATTTGGTCGACCACTGCGATGCTCGTCTTGGCAGCTCGTACGGCCCCATTTAAACCCCTTCTACCGAACATTTTACTGTTGTAAACAAAGGATCAGACTCATCTAGAGTAGAATCTGGCTAAGCTGAGGCCCTTCAAATAAAATTATTGTATCACATAACGATGACCAATTTTCTCTATTTTCACAATTTGACTGAAACTGTTCGCTAATGATGGCTGTCAAACATGTACTAAACAACGTGACATCTTCAAACTTGAAGCATATGCTTTATAGATTGCATACTTTCTAATACTTTGATATTTTTAAAACAATCTGGGCCAAAATCACAGCCTGACTTCTTTTTTATTAACTCAGTGGTTTTGTTTCCTAGCTGTGTTGTACCTACTGTGTTGGTTTAAACGATCTTTATAAACAGCGGCTTTAGTTTGTATGGTACCGAAATCTCCAGAAACTTCCACAATCGCTAGTGGTAATCGGACCAATTCAGAGCTTCGCGGTTGTTCTACCCAGACACTTTCATCTGAAAGAGAAGACAGATTTAGGTATTTCTCGCATACTAAATCTATTGTCTCCCGTATCTCAAAGATCTATTTTTTTTTAGTGATATGAGCATTAGAAATTAAAAAGGGTTTTCGCTCATTCCTATATAATTGAGGGATTCTTTTTATTTTATTTTTATTAGTTTTGGGCATACAGCTTTTTTATATGCCTGGGCCTGTTGCAGTGATATAATTTATGCATAGCATCTTCTGAGAGCTGTTTCCCTAGCGCTCTCAGTGAGAGAAAATACCAGCTTAGGGGTAGTTTCCCTGATTGTATTTTCTTTCTCCTTATAACCCTGGAGGCTGTGAAATTTTTATCGTTCCTGCCAACTCTATCCGTGTTTTTCGAATTTACTTTTCTCACATCTTCATTATTGTCAAAAAGTTGTGCTATTTGTGTAGCTGATTGAAGGTTTGCCCTATTATCTAAGAAATGATCTTTCATATTAGCATTGGCACTTTTTTTTAATTGGTCTACAACTAGTAGATCTTCAAATGTATTGACTTCTAAACCAATTAGCGACTCATCTGAATAGTTAGTAATTTCGAAAGTAAAGTCCTTCCAGTTGCTATCTGTTATCTTTTGAAGTTGGACAAATTTTTGACGAGACTTCCGAACTTAAATCTTTTAAGTAACGATTTTTTGACATAATCGTAGTTTTCGGCTTGTTCCTCCGGTTCGCCAGCAATGAATGGCGATCTTTAAAGGTAACAAGCCTAATAAATGCCCTCTTTCTCCACTCTTTCTTTTCAGTTAACACTGTTTTAGCCTGACGTTCGAAAATCACTAGTTAACTAATATCTGACTGATTTGGATTGAAATCTGGGATCAAGTTTTTTAAAGTTTAAATTAAAGGTTACAGAACGTGGATTTTTAGAATTGATCGATTCGGCGCTTACATGATGTCCATATTCTTCTTTAAACCTTTTTAAATCAAACTTAGGGGGCCGTGGGTAGCCTAGTGGTTAGAGCATCAGACTCCACCGGAAGGCCTGGGTTTGATGCCCGATGCCACCATATACCCTCGAAGTACATGCTGAGTATGTGCTCCCTAAATCAGTGGGTCCCAAAAGTCTTGTGGGCGGTCGCAGCAGAAACCACGAGTGTAGGGGGCTGGAGAATATTTCCCTCCCCTCCGGTTCCATGCCTAAATTGTGGAGATGGAGATAGTTGGTGTCGCCAACTATCTTAAAGAAGTCCAACCTGTCTCAGGCTCTGGCAACTTTCATTCCTTCCCTTTGGGAAGGACACAACAAATCAAATTTCAGTTACAATTTCTTCTCTTTAATGCATGCTCAGCTAATCTCATTTTTTTTCTGCCCTTTCAAATTCCTCTTCCATTTTCCTATTTGTATTGATTGTCTCAAACAGATTTTTGACAAATTCTTCATAACCCTCACTGTTAGTGATTGCAATTTTTATGCTAGGGACAGTCATGTTTGATGTGGCATCTACTCCTAATTCTTCAGCAGGATGTAACATATCTTGTTTTTTCCCTTTTCCAAGAAAAGCCATTTTCAAACAATGTCAAATAAATTTTATGTTAAATCTTGCGCTATTTTTACTACTCTCTTGTAACACAATAACACTGGTCCCATGCATACACAAATACACTCAAAGAAAAATTTAACACTTTAAAGTAATCAATCTGTTTAGAAACTTAAAATACAATAAATCTTTAGCTAAAATTGCACACAATACTCGCATTTACAATTCTCTGGAAACAAAATAACACTGTTCCCATGCAAGAAAAAACACCACAAGTATATCTCAAAACTTTTAAAGAACATTTAAGCCAAAATTTCTAATAAAAATGCAATTATTACTACTCAAGAAATATAACAGTACTCACCCCTTGTGAAGTACTATCTGCAGGAATTTATGCACTTCTGATCAGTTTCTTTCTACAAGCACTTTCTGATTGGTTCAATCTTTCTCCTAGCCTGGTCACTGTAAGCAAAGATGCTTTCCTTTTTGAAATTGGATGGTTGCTTTTCTTCCTTTCATTCAACTGCAACACCCATCTCCGAAAATGCCATTTCTTATGTGTTGTTTGCGCCCCGTCGGTAAAAAAAACACCACTTCCTCTCGCGGGTCCCGAGTGCTATCTTTTTATTCACAACGCTGCCAACCACTTACATGTACGCTGTGACGTCTGAGATGAATAAAGGAAACGTGATATTAATTTAAAAAAATCTTTATTTATGTCACAGCTATTATTTTTCAGATTACACATTAAAGTTATTAAACTTATCAATGATTATTAGGGTTCAAATGATGTAGTTTGTGAGAGAGGAATTTCTTTCGGGTCCGTTCTCGTAGCGAAGTTAACAGACCATCTCCCGTTCTCTATCTGCCCTCTCTATTTTCGGGGATGACAGTAGCCAGTGTCTTTAGCTTCCAGTTACATTCAGCTAGTAGGCGGGAAGGGTCCTTCATGGTGTCAAAGGATGCCGGGGCGATCAAAGACAAGACTGCACAATAGTTTTAAAGTTGCAGGGGCCACAATGCACGTGTTGTGATCCACATAAAAGCCTATTCACAGCTGTGTGGCAGGAATCATTACACTCCCTTCCTTGTCTCATCTTAAATTGTGTAGGAGAGTGAGCTATATATTCCTATTCAATGTATAGCTAATTAAGGGGGTGCACACTATATTTATTGAACATTAGTCTGCAATTGAATATTTAATTAAATAAGTGCTTTAAATATCTCTGATTTTATGATTAAGAGTAAAACATTTTGTACCGACATGGATCCCCCCTTCTTTTATCATTCTTCATTTGAGTGCATCATGCTATCCCTGTTCATCATTTACTCTATTACTTCTGCACTTTTAAACTCCTCCATTCTTTTTCATGCCTTTTATGATTACTTTTAATTTGTTTGTTGTCTTTGCTGAGTGGAATAAGTTGCAGGTTGGCAGTGCTCAAGTAGTCTTAGAACAGATTTCTTATCCCATTGTCTCCAGCATTTGTCCTAGGTTGGGAAATATTAGTGTGTTGCAAATAGTCTTCATGTTGTTCTTATTGCTTAACTTCATTAATAATTATTTAGTAGTGTGTGTTAAAAACGTTGAATACTTATGTCAGTCATTTTAATTAATAGTAAAAAATATATTTTCTTTACTTAAGAATATGGTGTAGAACTAATTTTTTCTCCCTGAAGTGTATTGCAATGCAGTGCCTGACAACGTCAATTCTCTTTTATACAACGGCCTCATTGAAGAATTGGTTGATGTTTTAGAATTACAAGATTCAAACTTAATTGTAAGTATATTTGTGTGTCTGTATTCTTCTACCAACGTTTTGATTAAATTCATTTTCTGTTTGTTTTAATTTAATATAATTAAGTATAACTTTTTTGTTTAAACTTTCTATTATTTAGTAGCAGCTGTAAAATTCAACTAGTTTTAATTATTTAAGCGAACTAATTTTATTAACTTTTGGTGACATTTATGGCTCTTGTGATGAAGACTTCCGGATTCCCTAAAAAGTGACACAGTGTAAAAATACTGAATTTGCAATCGCTATTTTTAACTTTCCTACCTTGTTTGAAAAAAGGTTGCATTTTACCTGTGTGAGTCGAATCAATCCAATACATTAAGTTAAGTCTTAAAAATGTTTCTATGGAGTTATGTATTATTAGTAATTATTATTGTAAAAAAGTTTACTTTAGTTCATTTGTTTATCCTCTTCCCGTTTTTTCCCCCTCATTTTTTAAAATATTTAAATAAATGAAAAATAATTCATAAGTTTCAATTACTATTTTTATTTGCATGTTGTAACTGTATGTTCTTGACAGAGAAATGCTTTGTATGATGCACATCTGGTTTTGAGATTTTCTTTCTTTGGGTCTCTTTCTTTACACATTCTTCCTTAAGGTGTTCTGGCTTTTGAAGTTCCACCTTTTGCAGATAGTAACTTCTTGTTTATTCTTAGTGTTATTTTCTTTTTTTTGCCAAAAAATTGCTATGGTTCTTTGTAAGATACTTTCCAAGTTCCTTTAGATACTCTTTTTGAAAAGTTAAAGCTAGTTGATGATGGATGGACTTGCATAAAAATAACAATTATTGATTGTAGCAAGGTCAGTCATATAAAAACAAAAACAAATTGGCTACCTACTAGTTTTTCTACTGCATGTATAAGTTGCAGCTAGCTTATGTCATGTCTAATCTACCTTTAATTTAATTTTAGTACAAAACTATGCCTTGTTTTCTTGTAAAACTTTTTTTTGTCATGAGAGCAAAGTGAATAGAAGAATCAGTGCTTTACCATTTTTTTTTAGGCACATAACAGCTCAAAAGCTCTATCCTTTCGAAACATAAGCTCTCATAACAAGGATTTTCAGTCAAGGGAGGATTATGATTCAGGAGAAATAAGTGATTTGTTCTTTTATATGTTCCAGCAACAATTGATTTTACTAGGTGCAAAAACATTTCTTCCTTCATTTGTCACATTTGCCATTGGAAGCTTTTTCAGTGTAAGTTTCAATAGAGCAAATGTAAGCTTTTTGACATCAAACATTAACCATAATTTGATTCCATATTTCCCCCTTGGTGTTGATGGTGTAAAATGTGTTCTTCCCTTCTCACAGAATGGTACAAGTTGTTTGTCATTTGTTAAATTTTCATAAGGAATGAACATGTTGAAATGGGTGACATACATCTCAAATAATTAATACTGTCTCCTTATTAATTCTGAATCATCTGTGTAATCGACAAAAAATCTTTTATTCAAAAAGTGATCTGAAATCTGTTTTTACTCATTAATTTCTTTGTTGCTTATTTCTCAAATTGGATCCTTAAGCTCTTGTAAAAGCTTTCTGAACTTTCGATTCAATATGTTATATTGTACTAAGGAAAATTGGAAAATAATCCAGCATATGGTAACCCTATGGATACAATTTTCGGTATAGGGTTAGAAGTAACCAGCTTTTTTGCCCGACACGTGATCCAGAAATTATTTTACAACTATAATTGGTTGCATATTACAAGCAATACTCATTACAGGCAGCAGATCAGTGGGAGAAAAGCAAATGTGACACCAATGCTTTATAAAAAAAATAGTAATGCATTGTTTGTGTCATTTACTCATTTAGCATCAAAAAAGAGTGCAGCTTCTTTACCGTTAAAAGTTGATGAAATATTTTACTATCTTTATATGAAGCTTTCAAAGTTGATGTTGTAAAGAAGCCTCAAATTTCACAACATTCTTATACCCATTGGTTAAAAATGTAGTTTTTCATGGTGGAATTGTCTTAAAGCATCATTTCTGTAATGTTTGTTCTGAACTTTCTTTTTTTGTATAGGAGATTAAAGCAGCTGCATTAAGGACACTGACATCAATCATACATCTGGATCGAAATCCAAAGTGAGTTATTAAACTTTAATTTTGTTAGCTAATAACAAATAACAAGCATCAATTTCATTACTTAGAAAAGCTATGTTTTAGTTTTGTCAAAAGTAAAGCAGTTTCAATTAATTTTAAAATCAGTATGCTTCTGTTATTTTCTTGCGATTAAGATATGGAAATTTTATGTAAAGCTGAGAAATTTTGGTTATACTGAATTTTGCTTAAAAGCATAACATGTAGTATGCTGCTACTCTATATAGTTTAAATGTCAAAAGCGACAAGAAAGTACTTTACAAGAAGCAATATTTTGTTTTCTTAAAATATTAAAGTGGATTATTTGCTTCAGTTTAGAATTATGAAGGGGAAAATTTATTTTAAAAGACTAAATGAACTATATTTATGTTGCTGCTATGTAATCACTTTTGCTGTCTTCCCTTCCCCTTACTCCTACTTGAACATGCTATGAAAATCTGTTAAATTATTTTTGACTATCTTTGTTTCAAAAGTAGCTATCCCTTGTATATTTCTAGAAATATAAGAAATTTTGGGGCATTTTTCCTATTCACTTTAGGAATTAAGGGGGGGGGGCAAGGAAACCGTCCTTTTCAGCAAGTTTTTGTTAATGTATTCAAATGTTTTTTTCAGATTAAATGCAATAATTGATGCTACAGGAGCTGCATCATATCACGGATTCCTTCCTGTGCTTGTGAGAAATTGCATTCAGTCTCTAACAGGTTTAGTGTAAAAATTATTGCAGTAGATATTTATATAAAGATAGATATTTAGTATAAAGTAGATATTATTTTATAAAGATATATTTATATAAAGTAGATATTATTATATAAAGATATATTTATATAAAGTAGATATTTATAAAATATCCAGTGAAAATAATACATGATCTTTTTTTAGATCCCGAGTCAGAAGCATTTCCTTTACCGTTTGCAACAGCACTGTTTTCGTTTCTGTATCATCTAGCCAGTTATGAAAGTGGTAAATAATTATTTGATTGTTTTGATTTTTTTTCTGAATTCAGACTTTTAACTCATTTGAAAACTTGTAATTAGCAGCTTTGAAATTCTTTATAAAGATGTATGTTTTAGTTTGTGGTCTCTATATTGTCTTCATCCTAAATGCTCTGTATTTTGCTATTAATCTAAAGTTCATTTTCCTAGTTATGTATATTATACACACACATATAATATAAATATATAAAATATGTACATAATTAGAGTTTCTTTGATAGGTGGTGATGCTCTTGTTTCATGTGGAATGATGGAAGCGTTATTAAAAGTAATTAACTGGCACAGTACGGAAACAGAACACATTACAGTAAATAATTTGTCTTGCATCCAATATGTTTTTTTTAAAAAAATTTTTTTATGTAAATAGTTTTTAATTATTCTTTCCTCTTTATTTTTTTAGTTTGTGACTAGAGCAGTTCGTGTCATAGATCTAATAACTAATTTAGACATGCAAGCATTTCAAGCTCATGGTGGTCTTGCTAGTTTTATCCAGCGTTTAGAGGTCTGGTTTCCTAAGAATATATACATTTTATTACTCTTAATATATATTTCATTTTGATGTTATAGTGCTTGTGACATAATGTTATACCATTATTGTGCTTATAATGCATTTTAAGTAGGAGCTAAATATCACCAAATAAAAGTTCTTTATGTAATGCATAAAAATAATTCTAGGTAGAAGTGAATGTATGCCGACAAGATCAACCATTTGTAATAAATCCAAAACTTAATGGAGCAATTGCTGCAGATTCTAAATCTGATTCTCAAGCAGATATGGAAGTAGATTCTCACTCTCCTCGTAACAGGTATCTGAAAAAATGTTATAATTTTTGCTTAAATTGAATCTATTAAATGTAACTGGAATAGTTTTGAATAAAATTTGTGAAGGATTTGATATTAGGTATAACTTGAAAAATCCTAATGTAAAAATATTATAATTTTTTTCCAATTTCTTGTTTTAGTTCCAAGTTGTATATTTTTCTGTTCTCTTGCTAATTTATAATAAATCAATAAGGACTTATTGTTAATATGAAACATTTTCAGCACTTTCAAAATATGATTCTAATTGTCAGGAAAAATAAATAGGAGGAAGATTTCCTTAGCTGGAATTTTTGAAACATGTATATAATGCACAGCAGTTGCAATAATTTTGATAGTAATACATTTTAACATTTCATAATTCTTTTAATTTCAAATCCATTTGTTATGGAGGGGAATAGAGAAAATGCCTAATAGCTTTTTACTAAATTATTGTGGGTTTTTTGCTTATAAACAGAATGATTTAAAAAATAATTTTTTCTACTATGAAGATAAAGATTTAAAGTTTTATTTACTGTAAAGGTAAAGTTGTTCACAGTAGGGTATTAGTATAGAGTATTGCTTAGGTCTGAAACTTCATAGTTTGTGCAGTGATATTTGAATTATTTCATATGAATAATTTTTAGTTTATATTGTAGAAGTTAGATTGAGGTTTTGTGTTAAGTTTTTACTTCATAATATAATAATTCTTAATATATACGTCCATCACAATTGGCTTTCGTGTAACTCTTCAACAACCTAGATTCTGAACAGATAAGTTTCTGTTATAATTTTCTTCCTCTCTCTTTTTTTTTAGAACAGAGATAAAGAATTCTTCCAATAATACATGTGAAATAACTGTTGCTGAAAATATAAATACAGCTAAGCTTCCAGAACCAAATAAGGGTATGTGTTTCTTTTTTTTTCTCTTGTAAACTTATTTCTATGAACATAGAATTGCTGTTTATTACCCCCCCCCCCTTCTCAATGCTAAAAATGAAATTTCTCTGTGTTTGTTTGTAAGAATGTTCCTTGTTTTAGGGTTATTTCAAACCATGTGTGATTTTAAGTAGAATGACAGTGAATTTTATGTATTATAATATGCCATGTACAGGTTTGGGTCTACAGATTTAAAGAGAATATAAGGAAAGTTGAGTCCTCAACTATATTGAAAAAGACAGTTAAAGCTTCTATAGGAATAGAAGAATGGCACTGAAGAGAATGCTTTACAGAAACTAGTATGAAGCAGCTTATTAGGTAAAATGCAAATAAGGAATGCAGTTCTAAAGATGCTCAAAGTTCTGTTTGCGAATTTTGATTTATGAAATTATAGGAATACCAGTTGCTGACTGGTAGCTTAATCTCTAGCCTAGCGTCAGGGTCTTACTTGTGGAAACTATGCTGAACAAATTTGATTTAAAGAGGAATGCACTTCATACTTTTGGTCAATTGCTAAGGATGGATGTTATCACCCATAGCATACACAAAATTGAAATTTGCAAATTGCGGAAAATATAATTGCAAGAAGGGAAGAAAAGTGCCTATATAAATTTTGCATTTCAACAAGTGTTTATCTGGTTGGTGCTGATAATTTCATGTGTGTGGACAGGTTCAAAGTAAATGTTTAATGAGAAGACTTTGAATAAGAAATTAAGGTATTTCTTCCTGATATTTACGTAATTTTAAAGTGTGTATGCATTTATGGAGAGATTGAAAGAGGTCGATAATTAAGATTTGGCCAGTGGGTTTAATATCGTCCACATTGTTTTTTGAAAACTTGAACAGCTATTTGAATGGACAATGTGTTACAAGGGTTAGAAGTATGATGCTTGCAAAAGACAGGTCTTATTGGCCAAAATAGATCAATGTTCCATATCCAGACAAGTGGGGGGATGAGTTAGTTGCCACAGTTAAGCAGATTTCTAGTAAAACGGCAGTCAGACATTTAGGAAAAGGAGAATTTTATGCTTGGAAAATTTTGCTTGTTCAATTGTACTGACTTTATGAAACCACTGCAAACAGACCCTGCTGATAATCAATTTTGGACCGATGAAAACTTATCTTGCAATAGAATGGTACTACTTATCAATATCAGAAGATGGCCAGAGGAAAGAGATTAATATCCTACATTATATTTATTTTTCAGACTGACATGATCATTGGCTGCATGCCCTTGCCTGCCCTTTAAATGGAGGTTATGACCAGCCTATGGTACATTAATGAAGTTCTGCTGCCTTATTTTTGTCTTTTCCATGGTGATGTATTTACTTTCATGGTCGACAATGTAACATGTCATCAGACTATTGTGATATGTTTAAATGGTGAGAGTATTCCACTTGTATGGAGTTTTCCAGATTTAAACTCCCATCAAATATGTTTGGGATGTCTTGGGAGGACAGTCTGCAAATAAGCAATACATCTCCAAGAAACAACACCTTCATCCATGCACTTTTAAAGAAGTAGCGTACATGACTTGAGCAGTATCTAAATTGTTGTGCAAGGCATACCACAACATGTGGACAGTGCATCAGGCTCAATGGTGGACATATCCCTTATTGAAAACTTTCTCAAGCATTGTTATTGTGAATTATAAACATTACTCCATTTTTCTGTACACTGCATGTATTGAAAACATTTAGCTCATATTAATTTTCAAAACCTTTTTTTCAGAGTACACCATATTATATTTAATATGTTTGATAGTCACAGCTTTATTCTATCCTTTTTAGCCTTAAACTTTTCCTTACTGTTATTTCTATGTTCCCATTTGTGCAAATTCTCCACAGTAATTTCAGTCTCACGCACATTCATGCACTCACACACACATTCATGCACTCATACATTCGTGCACATTGAGAATACACTAAAAATTTTGGAAAAAACATTTCCGTAAAGTCCGGCGTATAACGCACACTTTTAACACAAAAAAATAAGATGGAAATTTAAGGGTGCTCGTTACACACTGGGTATAAAAACGATAACTTTAAAAATAACAAAAGCGATGAACAAAAAAAAATTTCTTCTATATGTATTGAAATACTGTTTATTTAAAAGAAATGAGAGAGAGACTTGCCTTATGAACTAAAAAAGATGTAGTTCTAGAAGTATATTATTTTTTCAAAAGTATGTGGAATAATATCTCGAATAAATGACTTTAAAACATAAGAGCAATGTATAGTAATATTTCGGATTCCTTAAAAAAGGGGGTGCGGGTTATAAGGCGAATATACCTGAAAGTTAAAAATGCAGCTTGAAAGTATGGGTGTGCGTTATACGCCTGATTTTATGGTATCTACATAGTCTTTTTGCTGAATACACTTCTTCCAGCAAAGTTTAATAGCTTCTGTATCCTCTTGTTAGTGAAAACTCTCAAGATCCTCAAAATAGCCACCTTGGCTATAGTAGCTAAGTGGTCATTGTCAGAAACACGTCAGCGAATCACTAGTTCGAGTCCTGGTGCTACGGAAGGCTCACAGTGCAGAAAGGGAGATTCACTTTAAAGCTGTCCTGGCTCAAAGTCCGAAGTGGTGATGTGCTGTGGAAGTTTGGGGTGTACAATGTCCATTACCAATAGTTATGTTCCTTTAGAGCAGGGATGGCGAACCTTTTTGAGACATGGGTCAAATTTTGTTCTTATTTTTTTAGTTCGAGCTTGTGGGTCACCATTTGCGCCACCACCATTTGCCCATTTGTACCAGAGTTAAGTTTAAACATTTTTAACTAAGTATTTTTAAAATTCAATTGTCTTAACGAGTAAAAATGGATATGGCTTGTCGAATTAAAAATTTTTAATGGTGTTAAAAATTATTCAGTGTTTGGTGCAAATGGCAATAAGTGTTTGAATGAACAAGGAGCAATGAAAATTCCATACTGTATATATTATGAAATATTATTTATTAATAAATATGACATGTTTTGAGTCAGAATCGGACTTAATTTTAAAAAGGAACTTAATTCAAGGAATTCTCGACATCATCTGACACTAAGAGGCAAAGTGAAAAAAAGAAACGCCAAAGTGAAAACTAAGTGTGTTACCACTTATCCCAGATGTTAGAAGTACCTCGGATTTTATGAGTGTACTTGAAAGTTAATGCTGACATATAGGGCTATTTATAATGATCTAGAATCAGAAATGTTTAGTGGTTAGGCTATATGTTTCGGATAAATAATTGGGTGATTAATTTGATACTTGAAGATGCAATGAAAAATAAAGTTGTGCTAGATACGGAATTTAATTTTAAATCGAATTTAATTATCCTTACATACGCACACACACGCCCCCCCATATATATATAATATATGTCAGGCCCCAGGCCTGCTGGTAAAATGAGGAAGGCATCATCTCTATAACTTCTTTATTTCGCTTCAATCACATAAAATCCAACGTGGCGGCCCTTTGGCACGCAACCGAGTAGAACATTAACAACCAATTCGACCAGGACTCGCCAGCTAAGCCTTTTCGAGTATGCTTTCTTCTTCGTTAGCGCTCGCTCCACCTTTAAGTAGGCTTATTTACCCACAAATCCTTACACGATGGTAGAGTTAGTTCTATTTTTATTTATTACTTACTTA
>BMAV01003169.1:186599-208784 GCA_019973955.1 Trichonephila inaurata madagascariensis
ATATATATATATATATAACAAAATTGATTATAAAGTATTTAATGAGAAATCTGTTGCTGTGTTTATTTTCAGGTAGTTTTTTAATATTATGTTTATATCTCTCGTATTCATTAGTTTGACGCATTTTGCAGTTAATTCCCTGTCAAGTCTATTTATATTAGACGATTTTGCAAAGAGAATAATTTCAAATGTGGACCCAAATTCATTAAAAGAGCATTAACTAGCATTTTCATTGCTATAAAATTATTTAGTGAAGAATTCCATATGTTTAATATATTCAATTTTTACTGTGGGATCAATATTTATCTGCACTACTTTCACACAGTTTTCTTTTTACTTCAGAGATCAAGTCTTCAAAATTTGTTTTTCATACTATGCTGTTTCGAAATTCAACTAATTCCATTTCTAAATTATCGATACCTAGCCACATGAATTCAGTTAACTCCATTGTTTCAAATTCTGTTTTGTATGGATATAAAATAAAGGGAAATGTATTTTTTAAATTGATTGAATCTCTCCTCAAAAGCTTGTTTTATTTCCTGTATAATCATTAAATATTTTTTAATTGCATTTTCTTGAATGGCGATAGAGTTTTCAAAATTAGTGTCTTATTAAAATGTTTTTGCAATTGAGGAAAATATTTGAATATTTTCATATCCAAATCCTTAGTAAAGATGCCAAGTTTCGTCATAAGTATTTTAATATTTTCAAACATCGTTAAAACAATTAGTCTATGCCCATGAAGTTTTTTATTCAGTTCATTAAAATGCTGAATGATGTCGCATAGCAACATTAAATCATTTAACCGATGTATATTGGATAATTCATCAAAACTATTGTCTTTTTCAATTAAAAAGAGAGCTTAATTTCTTCTAATAACATTACACAGCAATTAAAGACTTGACCAAAACTAAGCCATCACACGCAGTTGTATGTCAAAATCCCTGAATATTGTCATTCAATTTCCTCTAAGAATTGTGCAAATAGCCGCTTATAAAGATCTCTTTTATAAAAAGTTGATTATTTTTATTACACTTGAAACTCTTTTTAAGCCATGCTTCGCACATAAAACTTGCTGGTGTATTATACAAGGAAATTCAGTAAGAGAATGTGAAATATTTTGCTTAACCCTCTAAGTGGTCTGCACTTAAAGTCTTGCCAGTCTGGAGATGCTTCAAAAATGCACCGCACATATTTTTTTGTTTTCAGGTGGGGTTCTCAAAAGCGGTTGAGACGTATTTTTAAGAATGCGGCTCGGTCGCTTTTGGGAATCTTGCTTGAAGGCAGAAAAAGCATCTCTGGAATGGCAGAATTTTACGAGCAGACCGCTTGGAGGATTAAGATACGGAATAAATACAATGTTTTTGCCTTTCATACTTTCTGTAGGTCAATATCCATTTTTTTTAAATGCAATATCAAATTTAAAAATATCAAAATGGGTGCACTTTCCTTTTAACATTAGTTCCATTAACTCTTTCATTATATTTCCATACTTATACCGAGCAAAAATTGCTGATTGTAGATAACCATTTACGTCATTACTCTCATCTAAAGCAGTTAAATTCACTTCTGCCTAATTAGTATTTGCGAAAAATATATCTTTTTCTAATTCTATTACTCTATCTTTAGTTATATTGCGACTTATAGGTAACTCATTTTTGCGCTTTATAATCATGTTTTTCTCTTTAAAATCAGCAAGCAATGTAGGACTACATTCCAAAACGCTTATTCTTACAAATTTTCGTTCTGAAAGAGTTTTCCTGTGGCGAGCAGTGCAATGGGGAACTTGGAATCTAGCAGCTGTAATGATGTTTTTTTGGAACCAAAAAAACTTTTTAAAATACTGCTTTGAAAAAAAAAAATCTCTTTCTTTTGTGAAGAATACGTTTTTCCCCTTTTCATATGTTGACATGGCGATTTTATAATGCAAATTTTCAAAATGTCGTTTTACATTAAATGTAGGTGAAGTCACTTTTTCACTATAAATTACACATATAACCATTTTTATTCCTTTTAATCACACCATATTTATTAATACATTCTGCTTGATATGGCCTGGAAGTTGTATGGGATTGTTTTTAATTTTTTAACCACCGGAATATTACAGGGCTACAATATTAAAAATATTTATCTTTGGAATACAATAATTTTTGAGAAGAAATTTACATACAAATTACTTATAAATGTGTTTGAAATGGATACCACTAAGTTCAACACTGGTACTGACTGATACAGGCACGCCTTAAATTGCAAGTGAAAAATTGCTTGTATCAAGAATAACATACATGCACATGGCGCCCACTAGCATCTCACTAGGTGAAACATAGAAAGGACAATAGAAATGCTTTGGGAAGTCTTTCTACAAACATAATTGAACATAACTTTACAAAGGTGCATTTTGTCCAAAGAAAAAGTTTTAAGTATGACTATTTGCTCTGGTATGTTGATTTTTTTCAACAAACAAAAATGTGTGCAAAATTATACACACTTCATTGGATATTTTGTAAACACTTTTGCTTAATTTCAAATACTACATACTTTTATATACATTTGTGGTCATTTGCGTAACTTTGGAACTGCAATGATCAAACTGAAGGTTATAGACAGCATTTAAATTGCTTTTGTGTCAATACGATGCTTGAAAAATGCAAATAGAATATAAAATAATCCACACAAATTAGAAAATCTAAATAAACCCGCGTAGAAATCGTGGGTCAGTGTCTGACCCACGGGTCATAGGTTTACCATCACTGCTTTAGAGTATGACATTAATTTTAAAAAAGTCAAAATATCCAAAGATTGCATTTTTCTCTGCATTGTAAGGAAAAATTTTAACACACTGATTCAGTTTTTTCTACATGTTTGGAAAAATATTTTTAGAGGGCTAAATTTGACAGTGCGTGAGGAGGCAAATCAACATTGATTTTGGCCATCACAGTAATGAATGAGTGAACTAGTGTCTATTTGAAATAAAACATTTCTTTTCTCTCAATTGTGGATATTACTTCTTCCTTTCACCAAATGTGGATTTCTTGATTTCTCTTAGACTGCAAGAAGTTCTCATAACATTCGCCATTGATTGCATTTCCTCTTTGAAGATATGAAAATTAGTCCTATGCTCATTCCATAAAACTGACACCATGACCTTGCGTATTGGTAAAACTGTCTTCATCTTTGTTGGAGCCAATTCTCTCTTTCATTTCAATTTATTCTATTTCATTCCATTGTTTTGATTGTTCCTTTTTCTTGGATGTGATGAACTCATATGCTCACAGACTTCTCCAAAGATTCAGTTGAAACTTCGTCACACACAATGCTGTTCTTGTTTCATTGTTTGTAATCGTGGCATCCATCTTGCCCACTGCTGTCTCTTGTCTAAATTTAGTTAGTATGTGATGTACAGATTTTGTTTTTAATATCTGTGAGTTGTTGACATACATTCATGCTAGCTTACATGAATCCCAAAACATTTTGTTAACCTTTGTCATATATGGCATATTCATCTTATTTGGCTGACCAGTACATTGTTCATCGTGACATCTTGTATATCCTGGTTTGAACTTTGCTTCCCAATCTGCTACTAGGCTCCTGAATAGAATCTAACCTCTCTTTGATATTGGATGAAATAAGGCCTTTCGAATCAAAGTAATGTATCGCGTAATAAATGTTTTCCTGTGTTTTCAAATGTTGAGAGTTTTCTGTTGATTGTGTGTGCTGCCGAATAGTCTTCTAAAATAGTGTCATTGGGGTTCATACTCAACCTTTATAAGATTGTGCGATTTCTTCTGCCTTGGACAATCTTATCGTACAGCCATAGCTGTCAAATTCCATTTGGGTACTTATGGAACTACTTTCTTATAATCCTTTGCCTAAGAATTTGCAGTTTTATTACTGAGTTTTTGTTTGAACTTTGATCTGTTGTCTTATTTTTTAACATTAAGTTGAAATCATAACAAATATATAGTAAATTATGTATTTGTGTACGTATACATGTTGTTTAAACCTAATTTTTTTTTATAAAGCAATCCTAATTCTAAAAAGTTTAATATTGCAGAATCCTTTTTTTTTCTTTTTTCTTTCAGAATTTCAATTATCTATTTAAATCTTAAAATTCAAGTCTTTTGTCTTTCAATTAGACATCTGTGCATATATTTGTACGGATGTCTGTATTTATAAATATGTATGTATATACATTGTTGTCAGACAAATACAACACAGTGAAAGGAGAGATTGTAGCTAAATTATTGGATGAAAAAATTACAGGTCGAAATATTTGCAATATATAGCAGCCTTGTTTACTTGTGTAATACAAATAAGTCAGTATTTTCTTTTGCCATCTTGAGTGGCAGTAGCTACTTAGACATGCCCGAGAGAAAGAGGCTTTGGATGTGATATTGAAGCATCTCAGTCTGTGTTATGCTTTCAAATGTTAGATTATAGTTCGACTTGCATTGTTGTATGTAGTGTATGCATTGTCAGTCAATAGCAATTGGTACATGCACTTCATGAAGAAAAGATCAAAATGAGTCTTGCTACCTTCAATTTTGCTTTATTTTTCTGAAATTTTTTGCGAGATGGCTTTTTAAGTTTAAAGATGACAACATGATTCTCTTAATTGCAGAGTGTATCTAGCAGTGTGGATTACAGAAAGAAACAAATGACATTAATGGGCAATGCCTAGTGCAAGATTCAAGCAATTTTGATAGACACACTCAAACAATCTTGTTTTGTAGCAGAATTATGATTTATTTGAAAAGAACTTGCTTTCCAGTTTATCCATATCCAGTATTTAACACACCATGGCATCCACATATACCTGTGATGAATTGTCATAGGTGATTATATATATACAGCACTGAACACTTTGCTGGTTTCGCCTCTGTAAATGTATACATTCATTGATATGGATGATTTTAAAATTTACCCTAATTTCTGCGTTAGGCTTTTAAATTTTGCTGTGCGTTCTGTCATTGTCGTATACACAACATGCTTTTCTTAACGTTCAATAGATATTTAGGATTTGTACAATTCTTAATCTTGATCGATCAATATGTTCCTTGACTCTTGTACCCAGTCGTTCCATATTCCCATCACTTTAGCTGTATTTTGTTCTAAGGGTAACCTGTTATTTTTATAAGACAGTTTTTTCACTGTGACCGATATACATCCTATTCATTTGTAAAAAGTAAGGACTTAGTAATTTTGTGTAATTTATGACAATATATGTATGTATATACAATTTTAAAAATGGCTTTAATTAAGCTTGTTTTAACATGGAACTAATTTATTCTTTCATTTTCAGGAGTTATCTGTTTTGCTCAGAGAGCAGCACTTTTGAAATCAATGCTCAATTTTTTGAAAAAGTCTATTCAAGATCCTGCATTTGCGGACAATATTAGGCACTGTGAGTTTTTTTTTGCATAGAATTGACACACTGTGATTAATATATATATTTGATATTTTAAGTGTCTTTAGTGTAAAGAGTTACTTGGTATTTGCTTTCTATTGTATTGTAGGATTGCTTTCTTTTGTATTCGTACCAGATAGTTTTTTTATGTCTTCCCTCAAACATTCTAATATTTTTAAAAAAGTAAGGGAATTAAAAGTAAAAATTTAAGTAAGGGAAGAATGAAGATAATTATGATAGTGTTTTGCTTTCATACAAAAAATTTGAATTCATCAAAAATTGTCGCATTTTAATTAAAAATCAATGTGTTTGAGATTTTCTAAAATCTTATCGTAAATTTAAAACATAGAATAAAAAGCCCTTATTTTGCTTTCGTTTGAACACTGTATTTATTTATGTTTAATATGTTTAGAATTGATAGCTATATAGAGAGTATATTTTTCAGTATTAAAATTAGGAAATCATTTTAACATATTTTCAACAAGCCCACATATACATCTGTACATAGCACGTACAAAATATAGAATGGATTTACATAATTTTTAATCTAAGAAAAATGTTCTTATACAACTCCCACAGAAAAAATACTTTCCATTAATCTTATTAATATAATGTAGAAATTAATAATCTTTATAATCACTAAAATTAACTCTTAATTAAAAATAATCAAGAAGTAGAACTACAATATTTCAAATAAAAAAAAAATACATTATATTTCTCAATCAAATAAAATTCTTTTAGCTGCCTCAAAAAATGTCATTTGGAAATATTTTTCATAACATTTAAATATAATTATATGTAATCTCATTTGGAAATATATTTATATATTAATATAATATTACAAATATTACTATCTCTCTTTACATCAAAGAAGAAAACATTGAAATAGCTCACTTATTACTTTAAATATTTCGAAAGAATTTTTATAAAATGCCTTTTCAATACTTCAATCAGCAATAACACAATTATATTTATAAGAATATAATTACCAAATAGTATTACTAAATTTCTCTTGATGTATGAAAAAAGAGAGGGGGAAAAAATCTGAAACCCCACATCTGTTATATTAATTCAACATGATGATTCAGTAAAACGGAATCAAATTGTGCAATAAACCACAATTTTTTTTAATTCTGGGAACAGTAATGAATGTTGTGCAATGTCTCATTCCGAAAATGGAAGCTCTGTTATGAAAAAAAAATTCTCGTCAACAATATTTCGATTTAATCTAAAAATTAAATGTTCAATTCATTTTCTTAATTATATAACTTTGGATATGTATATACAAAATAATTTCAATGAAAGCAGAATTGCCTAGTTTTCTTTTAACTCAGTAGTCCTTTCAGTTATAATAATTACTCATTTATGTGAATTTATTTATAACACAATACATATATTTACAGAGATGTACCTTACACAAAGCACTAATGTATTTTTATATTATTTTAAGTCTTAAAAAAACACAAAATAATTCGAAATTATAAACATAGTTACCTCTGTTGCTATTTCAAACAAGCTAAATCTAAAAGATTCAGTGAAGCCAATTTTTTTGAACTAGAGTTTGTTGATGGTAGAGATCACAGGAGCTTGTTTTAACTTCGAGTAACTACTCAAGAGTAAAATAAAACATCTGTAGCTCGTTATCTTCAACAAACTTTTATTACCTCTGTCTCCTCTTAAGTTAGTTGACGTCGGATATTTTATGGGTGTCCGTAATGACCCCAGTCCAAGAAGGGGGAAAAGTCGCAGAAGTTGGTATAAACATATCGAATTTCATGATTTAACATATACTGCAGCCTTGAACCCTTCAAGGTTCAACATAAAAGTAAACTGACATTTAACGTACACAGAAAATAAGAAACATTAAATGAAATACCAGAATCACAATACTAAATACAAATACTTTTGGAAATTACAAAAGAGTTAAATCAAATACACATTCAACAATAGATTCTGTCGGTAAGCCAGTCAAATATTTAAATGTGCATGTAAATACAAGTTTTTTTTTTAAGAGATGTTTATAAATTTAAGAGGTAAACAATAACTATTTTTAGGAGACATAATTTTTAACTGTACATAACAGCAGAATTTTGAAGAGCTGCAATTTGACGAACGCTGCTCTAAGCGAAATATTCTGTTTTTTTTTTTTTTTTTTTTTGTTTTTTTTTTTGTGCACATTTGTTGCCCTTAAAGTAGTAATTAATGTTTCTCATTCCAGTTTTTTCCCTTCCTGGAAATACATCAAAATTTCAAAAAATTTAAAGACATGTTATATTTAAATAATATCAATTATATAAAATGCAGAAAAAAAACCCTTTTTTTTTCTTTAATTTTCGATTTACCTTCAACTCATAAATTTTTAGATTTTTAAAAGTTTGTATTTATATTAAAAAGTAAAAATGTACGTCATGAAACAATTAATTAAATTGATAACAGTTTAAAATAATAAATAGTGTATCAAATATATTTTCATCCATGCTCCCTGCAAAAGAAGTACAATTTTGTGAGGCATACAGAAATTTTAAATTCTACCTTTGAACCAATGAAATCTCCCTAATGTTTTGATAAATAATTTTCAAATGTAGTTAGTAACAAAATCTGTAGAAAAAAGTAGTTCGAAGGAATAAATAATTATTCTGAAAGAAATAATTAGTAATTTGAATACAAAAGAATTTACTCAGTGTGACATTTATTATTAACTGTCTTTATTTTGCAGATGCTGTTACCACCTTGATTTTTTTTTTAATTTTCAACTTTATCATATACATAGAGGAAAAATCTTCCCCAAATTAAAAGTTATAATTTTTTTTAATGAAATTGATCTCTTTTAGGACTAAAGGCAAGAATTGTTAGTGACATAGAAAAAATGTTACAATTAAAAATCTCGGAAAAAAAAAAAATAATTCACATCAAAAATTAATGTTCCTTTACTGACTCACATGAGTTTGAAATTTAATCATTTGGAGATGAATCAGTTATTCCTCTAATTTTGCTATTAAGAGATAAATGTTAATATACTATAAAAATACTTGAAAATTTATTTGCTGTTGAAGTAACAATTACATACGTTAAAAATAATAATTATTATATTGAAGAGATTTTACTTGTATAAAACCGTGATTTCTTGTTTATGGAGTGGCTGTATTAATGTTGCATAAATATAAATAAATATTAATGTAAGAATCTGACACGAAAGTTTGGTTAAGAAAAATAATGAATAAAAAAAGTTGCGAGATAGCTTAGAAATAATCTCCCTAAAACAGTTTGGTGGTTCATTTCCTTCTTCAAATTACTAATTCTATGAAATAGCTCATATTAAAGATAAGTAAACGAAAGTTTTTTTTTAAAAATATAAATATTTTTTAGTATTAATACTTTTACCATAAAATCCGGCGTGTAATGCGCACTTTTAACACAAAGAACTAGAACGAAATTTAAAGATGAGCGTTATACGCTGGATATAAAAAATAACAGAAAAAAGAAAAGATGACGATAAAAAAAAAAAAATTGGATTTCTACTTGGATCGTTATACTGCGTATTTAAAAGAAATGACATACTAATGAAAATAAAGAGTTGTAGAGTTCGAGAAGTATACTATTTTTTCAAAAACCTAAGATAATACCTCGAATAAACGATTTTAAAACATAATAGCATTGTATAAGTACATACGTAAAAAAGGGGGTGAGCGTTATACGGCGAATACACCTAAAAACTAAAAAATGCAGCTTGAAAGTATAGGTGCATGTTATACACCGGATTTTACAGTAAGCTATCCACATAAACTGATTTGACAAAAAATTTTTGCTAGTTTTTACTCTTTACCACTACAAGCCGAAAAAATTCTCGACTCTTCGTGGGTGTTACTTTTCTCTTATTGCATGCTTACCCTACAGATGGGGAATGAAAATTCCTCTGTCTAGGAAGTTTCGATTGAACGATCGTAAATTGCCTCAGCAGGGGCAGCTAAAACTTATAGCCAAGGTTGAAATCCCTAGTCCAGTAAAAAATAGCTACTTCATGGATTATTTAAGCCTCGTGCCATTCCCGGGAGTATACAAAAAGTATACTGAAATCTGATGATTTCCCGGAATCCCCTTTATATCAGTGCAGTGAAAATCTACTTGTATCCCAATGTCGGGTGCCCATGCATAGTCAAAACGCCACATAATACAATTTTTATTATTTTTTTTTTAAGATATAATTGTTACAAATTTTACTAGCAATGGTCGACTTTTCAATTCAGTCTAAAACAAAATTATGTTACGTTTCTAATATGTAAATAATAATATTTTAGAAAATAATTTCATCCAAATTTTTTCGTAACAATAAAAGTATTTTTCAAATTCGCTCCAAATGTTGCCCCGGACATGTGTCCAGTTTGTCCGGCCCTAGAGCCGCCCCTGGTTGTTGGTAGGTGGCATGAGGAACTTGAGACCATATCTGATGAATTGCACTTTCCAAATGCCTTTAGATTGGATCCAGAAATGTTCCGCTTGATCTCATCCAACAATTTCTCATTTAGATGGAGTGATTTTGCAGGCCAACTAATCTAGGTAAAGTTTCTGCCATGCTTTCTGAACAATATGGAGAGAATGCCAGCTATGTTACAGAAAGCACTGCCCTGCTGAAAGTATCAGTCTCTGGCTGGGTATACCATTATCTTAGTAGAATGTACTGGATCTGTGACAACACTTTATCCTTGGGCATTTAGACGTTCTACACGAAGGGCCCACATAATTCTAAGAAAACATCCCCTCTAAACATAATTTGCCTCCACCAGCTTAAAGAGACAGCTTCTTACATTCATTTTATTTTCTTCATATTCACACCTGGCCATCTGCAAGGTGTAGATGACACTTGCAGACCTACAGTCCAATCCTTGTGCTCCTTTGCGAACTGGAGATGTATGTTATTGTTTGAGGCCTTCGAACAGATCTTTGGGTACCATAGCCTATACGGTGTAATTGCGACGAACAGTTCGTTCAGACTTTTGCAGGTGCTTTTTGACTAAGATTTCACTCAAATTGACATACAGTTGCACTTCTGTTGGACTGAAGAACTTTCACAATTCTCTTTTTCTGGGCATATTTTCTGTAGCCTGTGATAACCGCAAGTCTGATCTTGAGACCTAGCTTTTATCTTGGAAATTCACTGTGTAAACATTAATAACTGCTGCTTTTGAACTTCACAAGTGCAGCTGTTTTTTTGACACTGGTTCTGATGTGTTGTGCACCTATACAATTGTCTAGCTCTCAAACACAGCTAAATCATGTTTTCCTACTATTTCTTCACAAGCTGCACAGTGTAATTGATGCTCCATGCTGTACTTCAAATAAGTTTCAAGTGCTCATAATAATTTAACCACTCGGAGTATACTGACATATATTGTGTAAGAGAGAAATATAAATTTTTTTGGATGGCTTGATAATTGAAGTTTTTGGATTACAAATATTTGATCCTAAATGGTTCTAATATTGTGGAGAATCTCTTAATAGTTTTATTATCTAGTGTGAGTGAAGTAAATCAAGTTGAATGAAATTCATTCATTGATCAGGAATTATTTTCGTAGTTGGAGGCTTATATTTCTCTATAGAGGAAAAAATTGCTGGTAAAATAATTGCACATGGTATAGCGTGTCAAGTTTTTATTCAATTTATCTTATGATTTCTTTTTCTTTAAAAAAAAATACTTTCTTTGTATAAGTTTATAAGCAAAGGATTGTATGAATTGGACTATTTTGCACTGTATTTGCTTTATGAGTGCATTTAAAGTAATCTTTTTTTTTATCACTTTTAAGAACAATTTAAATTGATCTTTTTGTTTCCCAGTGCAGTTATGATTAAGAAAAAATGTATTTAAAAAGTTGAATATTATAAGATAAGAAGAGATATAAAGTTAGACTGTATATAAAGTGAATTGTATAAGATCTATCAATGTTGTATTGTAAAGTTTCTGGAAGCAACTTAAATTATTTTTCAAGTTCTTGTAATCTACCCACAGAAGTATTTTTCTGTTACAAAATTTTGTGCCAGACAGCTAAATTTCTTCATTCTGTATTAAAAATGAATCAGTTACATCATAGTGACCCAAAGTTTATTACTTTGTTGGCTGTATACATGGATCACCACAACTATAGTAAAATTATTCTTAATTTAATTCTATAATGTACACTTTGTCATATCGTCATCTGGTAGGTTTTTCTTGTCTGATTTTGCAGTGTTAGTGTTGTCAGTTTGTCAAAAGTAGACAAGTTTTCTTTCATTCTGTCTTTCTTCCTTTTCACTTTGCATTTTGTCTTTTTGAACTTCTGAGCAGGTCTGTTTGATGCTTTTTGAAATCCTTTCTACTTCTAATTTAAAAGAAATGGTGTTGCACACACAACACTCTCGGTCACTGCCCCAAGCTCCATTTCTTGTTTCATGACCGAATTCAGTTTCGTCTACGCCAGAGGTCTTCAAATTGTGTTCCACGGAACCCTGGCGTTCCACGAGACATACCCAGGGATTCCATGTGAGTCACCATCAAAAATCAAAAAGAACCTTATAAATATGTCTACAAAATGGGTTCACCTTTTCTTTGAAGTTTGAAAAACCCATAAGAATTTAAAGCTCATTAAGAAACAGAAAATTTTATTTGTTTATAACTTTATTTTGCAATACTTTTTAAACTATTATGATATGAAGGAATATTAAAATGTTTCATTTTTATATATATTACCTACTAGATTGTGAATATTTTGTTGTTTACTATCCAGGGTTCCACTAAATAATTTTTTACTAGATAGTACAATGTGTCTTGCAAAATTAAATAGTTTTCTAATAAAAAATGCATCTTTTTGTATTTTTGGAAAAACACCAATAAAAGAGAGGAAAAAACTTATCAGCACATTCGAAATCTAATTAATTCTAAATCTAAATTAAAGCTGGAACAGTTCCTAATTTTTATGTTGCAAATTAATGCAAAGTACTCAGTATTTCTCACACAGCTATAAACGTTTTGCCATTCAGAACAATGTGCATAAGTGAAAAATATTTCTCAATGTGTCTTAAAAAAAAAAAAGTATATGAACAAAATAAACTCATAATATATAATGTGATTGTGGCTAATATCAATAGACCTACGCTTTTGACAATTAGTGTGGAAAAAATCCAAGCACCTATACCAGTTACTAAGCATAATGCTTGTATAGATGACATTTGGAACGCAGATTAATATTATTATTGATGAGTAAATTATATTAAATGTAGATTTTGAAATATTAAATGCAATACTTTTTTTTAATTGTCTTTTCATTGAATTATTGTTGATCTATTTCAAATAT
This sequence comes from Trichonephila inaurata madagascariensis, assembly GCA_019973955.1. Classification (NCBI taxonomy): domain Eukaryota; kingdom Metazoa; phylum Arthropoda; class Arachnida; order Araneae; family Nephilidae; genus Trichonephila; species Trichonephila inaurata. Next base: position 199,329 of record BMAV01003169.1, read on the forward strand.
TATTTTAAGATATATTTTTTAAGTGTGTGTGGGAAATAGGGTTCCACGAAAACACCTTGTTACTGGGTCCCCTTGAGTTGGAAAAGTTAGAAGACCACTGGTCTATGCTCTGTTTGGCGCCACATAGCGAAAGTGTTATGGATGTTCTACAAATGGGAATGTCATTCCATTGCATAATATGCAATTCCTGGCTCTTTCTCCTCACAATAGTAGACCATCCTTTCTGAGCCACATGTTTGTTACATGAAAATATTTAATTGATTTTTGCGTTTGTCAACAGACACAGCCTATTGTATACTTTGAAGGAAAAGCTATTTTGTGGGTTTTTTTGCTTGGGGTGCCTTAGGAAAAAAAGGAGTTGTAGGCAGGTGCTTAAAGAATCTGTTTGTTACACTGTGAAAGTATTGATGGAGATTTTAGAGTTGGGGAACAAAGACCAATTTTTTTCACCTCCTTTAATGTTTCGAAAACAAAGGAAGTTGCTTATTCTTTTCTTTTAATTTTTTCATAATGTATTTGATGTATTCCTTTTTATTGTGTTTCTAAATTTGCATCTTTATGTGGTGGGAATGAGATTGAGAGGTTTATTTTGAGATTTGTATGTATAAGATTGTATGTTTGAAATATATTTCTCATTTAATTCATTAATAAACATTGTACACATTATTCATGTATTTTATTGAGTGTTTTCTGTAATGTATATTTTTTCTGTTCATCCTTGTATATGAATTGAAATTTTATTTTTAGTAATGGATGGGAGTCTACCTAACTCTTTGAAACATATTATTAGTAATGCAGAATATTATGGTCCATCTTTGTTTCTCCTAGGTAATGTAACATTCTTCAAAATTGTTTTAAAGTTGAAAATTATTTTTCATATCTGAAATTTTTGATCTTGGCATTACTTACTGTTTGAAATAATTCTGTTTATAATATAGATATTTGTAGTTTTCAATTAATTTGGTATTTTTTCTGTATTTAATAATTTACTAAAATGGACGGATTGCAATTTCATTTTGTAAAATAAATCGAAAATTTTTATTGATAAATTCATTAAATTCATATATATGCTATAAAAAATTAGCTAGTTAATTTACATAAATACCAATATGTCAGCAGATCTGCGATTTTTATTGGGTGTTTTTATAATAATTAGCTCTTCAAGAAACTAATATCTTTTAAATATTTTGAGTAAATGAATGGTTTAATTTCATCGAAAATGGACTATTTTGTAAACTTGTATTTGTTGCTTGTGTAGCTTGAGGAATTTTTTTGTATTTTTATGTGATAGAAAGTACTTCAAGAAAGTATTTGAGAATTCAACTTAGCAAGCCATCATACTTGTTATGCACCAGCTGTAAATCTGGAAAAGGAGAGATCAGTTAATTTCCAACTGACCCAGAAGAACTGCGATTCAGTCAAGCTTATGTGTGTGCATTGTGTGAAAGACCCCCGTAGAGCCCTATATTTTCTAGTTCTACTCATGTGAAAAGGACTTGGACCAAAACTGAAAGTTAAACTGGAGAAATGAAAAATGGCTTAATGTGACAGCAGATGAGCATCCCATTATTATTCACACAAAGTTCCCATTGTCTGTGATAATCTTGGAAGTGTTGAGAAATGAAGGCCTTGACATGCTGCATTACTTCCCGTAGGGGCTTAAAGTGAATGCCACTGTCTACATGGAGAAATTGAATATGGTGGTTCCCTGCTTCAAGAGAATGGCCTAGGGCAGAGATATGGCAAACCTTTTTGAGACTTGGGTCAAATTTTGTTGATATTTTTTTAGTACTAGTTCGTGGGTTAATAATGCCTATTTGCACCAGAGTTAAGTTTAAAAATTTATAACTGAGTATTTTTAAAACTAGACATCCTCAAAATTCAATTAGCTTAACAGGTAAAAATGGGCGTGGTTTGATGATTTAAAAATTTTTAGTGGAGTTAAAAATTCTTGGTGCAAATTGCAATAAGTGTTTGAATGAACAAGGAGTAACGAAAATTACATGCTATATATATTATGAATATTATTTATTAATAAATATACATATACTTATTGTTATGTTGATCAGGGGTTCGAGGATTTTATGCAAATCAGTCGCGAAGAACAAGACGGTTCTTTAAGAGCAATGAGAATTTATTGTAGAAAATCCAATCATTTTAATACAGGATTCAGCAGTAATATTAACAAAATAAATCTCATAAGATCTTCACACCTTCAATAGCAGTCGGATACAATTATCATTGTTCAAAATACGTGTATATAAAAGATTATTTACAAGCAATCACTCGTTCAACAGATGAAGTAATCACTTACCGCTTCAACAGTCAAAGCAATACTAACTGATCACTAGTCGAAACCAGACTGACTCACTTTCGGCGAGCTCTTTCTCTATTTATATCCCTCGCGGATAATTCGAGAAAGACCCTCTTGTATCATAAGTGTTGAAATTAGGGGATTTCTCTACTAATTTCTAGAAGTATACAGAGGGTCCTGAACTCGCCAAAAATGATCCCTAGGTCGCCAAAAATGACGCCAATTTGGCTCTATCGCCAAGATTTCGCCAAGTTCTCATTGAATCACAATTATAATGTAAGGGACGGTGTTGCTTGTGAATAGTACAATTTTAGCGTAAATTAAATCCAATTTGGAGTAAGATAAAGGCATTACACATCAAAATACAAATTATTTACACTGTTTTAAGCGAACTTCATAATATATATATATATAAACAAAATTGATTATAAAGTATTTAACGAGAGAAATCTGTTGTTTATTTTTACAGTTTTTTTATAAAATTAGGTTCATATTTCGTATTCATTAGTTTAATGCATTTTGCAGTTAATTCCCTGTCAAGTCTATTTCTGTTAGAAGATTTTACAAAGTTCATTGGAGAAAACAATTTTTCCCACGAATATGTGGACCCAAACAACATTAAAAGAGTATTAACTAGAGTTTTTTTCATTGATATAAAATTAATGTAATGTTTTCAATTTTTACTGTGGGATCAATATTATCTGCATTACTTTTTCACACAATTTTCCTTCTACTGTAGAAATTAAGTCTTCAAATTTTATTTTTCACTCTATGTTGCTTCAAAATTGAACTAATTCCTTTTCTAAATTATCGGTACCTAACCATATAAATTCGGTTAGATCCATTGTTTCAAATTCTGTTTTGTATGGATGTAAAATAAAGTGAAATGTATTTTCCAAACTTTTTAATTAAATGAATCTCTCCTCAATAGCTTGTTTTATTTCCTGCATAATCATTAAATATTTTTTAATTGCATTTTCTTGATTGTCAGCAGAGTTTTCAGAAATTATTGTGTTTTGAAAAGGATTTTCTAATTGAAAATATTTCATAATTTTCATTCCCTAATCCTTAGTAAAGATGTCAAGTTTCGTCATGGATATTTTAATCATTTCAAACATCGTTAAAACAATTGGTCTATGCTCTTGGAAGTTTTTTTATTCAGTTCATTAAAATGCTGAGTGATGTTTCATAGAAACATTAAATCATTTAACCAATGTATATTGGATAGTTAATTGGAAGCTATTGTCTTTTTCAATTAAAAAGAGCTTTCCTTCTGTTAACGTTATAAAAGGATTAAGAACTTAACCAAAAGTCAAGTATCACCCGTTGTTGTTTGTCAAAATCCTTGAATATTGCCATTCAATTTCCTATAAGAATTGAGCAAATTGCCGTTCATAAGGAGCTCATGTGTTGATTATTTTTATTACACTTGAAACTATTTTTAATCCATACTTTGCACATAAAACTTGCTGGTGTATTATACAATGAAATTTAATCAGAGAATGTGAAATATTCTGCTTTACTGAATAAATCCAATGTTTTTCCCTACCATACTAGGTGCACAGTCTGTTGTTTCAGAAACTATTTGCTGAAGGTCAATATCTATTTCTTTAAATGCATTATCAAATTCTTTAAAAATATCAAGACCGGTATGCTTCCCTTTCAACGTTATTAGCTTTATTAACTCTTTCATTATATTTTCATACTTACACCAAGCAAAAACTGCTAATTGTGCATAACCATTTGCATCAGTACTCTCATCTACAGCAATTGAATGCATTTCTGGATAATTTAAGTAGTTATTTATTTTCGAAAAAATATTTTTTTTTCTAATTCTATTACTCGATCTTTAATTATATTGCGGCCTATAGGTAACTCATTTATAGACTTTATAATCAAGTTTTTTTCTTTAAAATCAGAAAACAATGTAAGGCCACATTCTAAAAATGTATGTACCAACAATATATACATATCAAAGTAAATATAAAATGTACTTTAAAAAACTGAATTTTGTTGAATATATGTTTTATTTAGTTTGCAAGTTCCTTTAACACTAAAAAATATTTCAGTCCCCTCAGTTTCATGTTAAATGATTTTCGTTGTATATATATTGGTGCTTAGGGAATTTTTGGCAAAGACAGTTAAGATAAATATATGAACCAAGTTATCAAGTGAGTGTTAAGTAAATTTGTGTTTAATTATACCTTCCCGTATTCGAAAAGTCTTTTGATATTACAATGCATTAGTTGCTCTTTCTGAAAATATTTGGGAACTATCATAATTAAAGATCTTCATAGATTTATGCAGGGGCATAAAAACAGGAGAGGAAGGATAACATGAATAATTATTAAAAGGTTTGGTATATTGCTGATTTTATAGGAGAGAAATTTATTTTCAATGAGAAATTAACTTTTCTTAATAATAGCAAATCTCAAATATTTTTAATTTGTAATTGCATGGATATGCATCATTACCATTGTACAAGGGTAAATTGAAAAATAAGTTTCCCCTGGCGACTGTGGTCAGAGTTGTGTATTAAAGTCAAAAAATAGAATGAGACATTAAAAGATATGACATACCTTTATTTTATTATTCTCGTACGAGTACGTTGAGACATTTGTCATATCGCTTGATAAGCTTCAAAAAGTCCTCCAAGAAAAAATCAGGGCTTTGCATATGGAAGAAGCGTTGAACGGCTATGGGCGAAAGGTGACACAGCAGGAAAATGCGCAAGTCACCAATACACCATTGGGTAGAGGTCGCTGCAAATCAAGCAGATGACGCTGTTGCAGTGCCTGCTCAAAGCGAAGACCAGCCTCTCGTTTGAGCCCCGGTAGGTATGGAGAGAATGTGCGTTTTGAATTCGTGGTCAAGGGAGGAAGTGAGAGCGGTTATCCGCTATGAATGGGCACGCGGAGTATCAGAAACAGAAATTCATAACCGCCTCGTGGAAGTCTATGGGCCAGGTGTGATGTCGAAGCAAATGGTGCGGAGATGGTGTCGCACATTCAGTGATGGACGTCAGCAAGTGGAGGACATACCGAGAGCTGGACGGACGTGCATGGCCACTACAGATGCAAATGTCGGGAAGGTGGATGACATGATTAGAGCAAACCGGCGTATCACTATCGATGAAGTAGCGGAAGAACTTGGAATCTCACATGATCGACTTCAAAACATCATCCACGACATTCTTCGATACAGAAAAGTGTCCGCACGATGGGTGCCCTGACAATTGACCTTGACACACCAGGAACAACGCATGGCGGTCAGCCTGGAACATCTCGTGCGTTACCACGAAGATGGCAATGACTTTCTGTTTCGGATTGTGACGGGAATGAAACGTGGGTCCACCATTTCATGCCAGAATCGAAGGCCGCATCTATGGAGTGGAAACATTCGTCATCACCTGTCCGAAAGAAGTTCAAGACAACTCCCTCTGCAGGTAAAGTGCTCCTCACAGTTTTCTGGGACGCCCAAGAAGTTTTGTTGCTGGACTTTTTGGACGGAACCATCAATGCTACACACTACTATGACACCCTGTCGAAATTGAAAGAAGCGATTGGGAAAAAGCGGCCTGGCCTTCTCACATCTGGCGTTCTGCTGTTGGTTGACAATGCCAGACCACATTCGGCGACGGCAACGCAAAACCATATTGCAACTCTTGGTTGGGAGCGCCTACACCATCCGCCATACAGTTCTGATATCGCACCAGGCGACTTCCATCTGTTCCCGGCTTTGAAGAAAAATTTTGGGGAAAGGCGCTTTGGAAGCAATACTGAAGTGAAACAAGCCTGTTATTAAGCGATATGACAAATGTTTCAATGTACTTGGTACCTATGTGGATAAATAAAGGTATGTCATATCTTTAATGTCTTATTCTATTTTTTGACTTTCATACACAACTCTGACCACAGTCGACAGGGGAAACTTATTTTTCAACTTGCCCTCGTACTTTTGTAAACTTTTTCTCTATAATTTATTTGGCTGAAAAATCAAGATTAAAAAAAAACTCTCATGTTAATTTACCTTTTACTCCCTAGGCACGGATGTTGTTACGGTTTATGTTTTTCAAGAACCAACTTTATTGCCTCCTCTTCAAGATAATGGACTAACTGATGTTGTATTACATGCTTTATTGATAAAAGAGGTAATATTGAATTGCTTAATACAAAGAATTGTAAAATTTCTTTATAATGGTAAGAAAATAATTTTTATTAATATTCTAACATTATGCAATTATCTTTTATAAGATGCTGAGCATTATGAAAGTGTTTGATAAAATCTACTTTATATTGACCAGGGTGATGTGAGTTAACTCTATACATATTTTCTTTACTATCCATTCATTAAATAGCTTACAGCTTAGCCAGAATCGGCTCTTTTGCCATAAACTCACTCGTTAATTGGAGTAGTTGGCTCTAACTGTGTGGATATTACTATTCTTTTTGAAACTAAATTTATAAATGTATGTTTTTGTTTTATTAAAGTTTCAATACAATTTGGAATTACTGTTGGACATTGTATCATATATTAAATCGTTGGAATTTTTTTTAATTAAATTATCTTTGATAATACATTCCTGTTGAGTTGTGGGTATGAATCCTTTTATTACTGAAAACCTTGCATCTGAAGGGCTGATGCATATTAAATCTATTGAGGTTCTAAGTCCTTATTTTAGTATGGTGTGGATGCCAGTTTTGGATGCCATTTAAATCACCTGTCCATGGTTTAAAATAAGGCAATCAGTTTAGTCCTTGTGTTGCGTGTGTGTTGAAATGTGATGTTAATCCTGTGTTTCTAACGTAATTTTGCATTTGAGAGATAGCATACCAGATTCTAAAATGTCAAATACCTTATTTAAAACATGCTTTCATTATCATTGTGTGTTCTACAATTTTCGGAACAAGTTTCTGTTGAAATTAGTTAACGTACTTAGTCTTAATTGTCTAGAGTAGTATTACTATTTTTATAATAAGTTAAGACTCTTTTAAGTTGCAAAACGTGCTTAAATATTTTTAATTTGAGTTAGAAGATTAAAAATAATTTTAAACTTTTTACGTTGAACAATTTCAAAAAGCACAAATATTGTTTTCATATTTAATTTGCTTCATATTACTTCTCTTTTTAAAATTGGTAGCCAATGTCATGATATTTGTTAATACTGAAAACAAGGATAATTCTGAGAAGTCTTGCATTGTCTGTACTTATTTTTCTTGTAAAATGAAATTTTGTAGTAACTTTTTAAAATTCATTTTTTTCTGTCTTGAACTATTTGTAGACAATAGTGCACATCCTGAATTAGATGATAAAAAATTAAAAATTGTTCATTTGATTGGGAAAATATTTTCTATTGACATTTTTTCAATTTCGCAATACTCTAAAGTACTGGTTTGTAGAAGAGGCAATGTATTCTGTATAAATAAATTATAATCAAGTCTATTGAAAGGCAATGTACACAAATGGGCTATTTACATCCCAGATTTTTAAAATTCCATAGTCTCCAACGAAGTTTTTTTAAGGCTTTGTTATTAGTTACATTACAGTGATTAATGCTAGTATTTGTATTCAGAAAGATAAGTGGAATGTATACTATCTAGACGAATATGTATTAAAACTAGATTGTAATTTTTTCCGAAGCTATCGCTTAATGTGGGAAAACTATTTACTTGGAATAGGTCTAGTGCTCATAAATTAGTTCTAATAGTTATGAATTTCACTATCAATAAGTTTATGAAGTGTATTTTAAAAACAAATTATACATAATGTTGCACACACATGTAATATCTTATAATTTTCCTTTATGGTAGTATTTTATGTAAATAACACTTATTTCCTTAAATCATCAATTACACATATCTGATTATGATTTTTTATTTACTGAATAAATGTAAATAATATTAATATAATTAAATTTTTATTTATAATAGTTATTTGTGTGAGGATCCAAGAAAATTGTTTTTTATATTTTAAATACATTTTATTTAAAATTTGTTGCATTTGTCAAATTACTATGTTTCTGCTAAAGTGCAGTACAGCTTTAATCATTTTGGTTTTAAATACTGTTTTTGTGTAATATGAAATATTTAATACTCATGATTTATTTCAAGAGGTACTTGCAAAAGGCATTTTGTATCTGTTTGTAAAAGTTTCATACTTAGTTTTTTATTGCAGGCTATGACCTGCTTATTTTTTGATAACAATATCATTAAGCTTAGTTTAAAATGGATTGTGGAGTTTAAAAATTCTGATCCATTTTAAATTTTTGAACATACCCTATATAAATAAAAAGCTGGCATTTTGAAAAGTTTTATTGTCTACTTTGATGATCTATCTAATCATTCACTATATTAATTTGTCAGTGGTGCTTTAATTCAACATATTTGAGTTGTAAATTAAATAAAAAGATGTGTTTGACAAAGATGTACTATATTTATACTACTATAATTTAAAGTAAGCATTTTTTAAATAGTGTAATGCTTGATTCTATAGTATTCCATTATATATAAATTGGCATAAAACAGGAAACTACCATAGTGTGGAATACATTAACAAATGCGGTTTTAAGCATATCAAATTAGCAGAGTGAATAAATTGATATCTATTGTTATATCTAGATTTATTTTATCTTCAAAGTTCTTAAAGTATTTGAAATTGTGATAATTTTCTTTTTTTTTAGGTACCTGCTACCAGAGAAGTTTTGGCATCACTTCCTAATGTGTTCAGTGCTCTTTGTCTAAATGTCCGTGGTCTTCAGTCTTTCGTGGCTTGTAAGCCATTTGAGAAACTTTTTAGAGTTTTGGTATCCCCTGAGTATTTGCCTGCTATGAGGAGACGTCGTAGTTCTGATCCTATTGGTGATGCTGCAAGCAATTTAGGCAATGCAATGGACGAGTTAATGCGTCACCAACCAAGTCTAAGAACGGATGCTACAGCTGCCATAATTAAAGTAATTTGAGATACGTTAAGTGTATTCATTGAAAAAAATTTTGTGCTGATAAAAATTAGTTAAAGTATACCATATTTTGAATAAAAATTGCAATGAAAAGTATATGTTATGTAAAAGTAAAATTATATGTTTTAATATATGTATACATATATATACATATATATATATTAAAACATATAATTTTACTTTTACA
>BMAV01003169.1:219251-288108 GCA_019973955.1 Trichonephila inaurata madagascariensis
AGAAAAATGTTCACTGAAACAAAAAATTCTTATAAATCTATTGATATTTCTACACAACTAAGATTTATCAGAAAAATATTCACTTTTAATATTTGCCTTACAAAAAGCCAGATTAAAAACAATACATTTTTTCCAATTTACTTTGTTTAATAATTTATTAACACCTTACAAAATTATATTACATATATATATTTACATAAATTTAATTTCTTTTCATAAAACTGAAGATCAGATATTGAATTATATATGTATAATGTCATGAGTAAACAAAGTAACAAAACCTATAAAGACCAAAAATAAAAAAAGAGCTAAGTAATTTCAGTACATTACAACAAAAATAAGACAAATTTGTACACAGTGTTTAGTGTATTCCATTTTAGGAAATAAAATAATTACTTCAGAAAGAAGTTCGGAATACAGGATTCAGCAGCAATATTCACAGAGTAAATATCCAAAAGGTCTTCACACCTTCAACAGAAATCAAACACAATAACCAGTGTTTAAAAATACATGTAAGAAAAGATTATTCACAAGCACAGCTGAGCTAATCGCTAGTCAAAACAATCCTCACTACTCGCTGGTTTAATCCGGACGCATCGCCGTCCCGGCGAGCATCTTATTTATAGGCGCGACAGAAACTTCAGAAATATAGCTGCTCGTGACATTAGTGGAGAGATCCACTACTTTCTAGAAGATTCCAGAGGGTTCCGAGCTCGCCAACATTGTCGCCAATGACGCCAAAAATGATGCCAACTTGGCTCTACCGCCAAGATTTCGCCCAAGTTCTCATTAAATCGCCATTATAACGTAAGGAGCGGCATTGCTTGTGAATGGTACAATTTTAACATGCAATAAACATAACACATAGAGTAATATAAATGCATTAAACACTCAAATACAAATTATTTACACAAAATTCATTACACTGTCAGGTGTGAATGATTGAGAAGTAAAAATTGAAATTTCAGTCATACCCTGTAATTTATTCACTTCATCATAAGAAGTAATATCTCAAATCAATTTTTATAAAATAGGAAAAATTATTCTTAGAGACTGCAAGATGAAAATTTTGTTGCTTTCTGATGAATGATTGTGATGCATCATACTTAGTTTTTAATACTGCTGAAACTATCAAAATAGCGTGTTTGTACTGTTCAGACTATTCTTTTATTTCAAATCTATTGTGTTACTTTCAGTATGCTGTCTGTTAGCTTGTTTGTACTCACAGTTCTGTTGTCGGTTATAATAGCAGAAATTGTGTGTTGCGGCCCTTGTGTGTGAATTTTAACAGAATCCATAAGCATATTTTTAGGAATGTCCTGAATGGTGAAAAGAGTTGTTACTGATAAGAGGCCCCCCCCCCCCAATAACTTGCATGTCCTATGCAAGTCCTGTTGCATGATCTAGGTCAAAACAAAGGAATTGTATAATTTCATAATAAACACTTATGAAATGCCTGCTATTTCAAATAATATATCAAAACTCTTCATCAAACAAAGCACATTGTTCAAATCAATATTTACCATCTAATTCAAAAAAAAAAAAAAAAACCCTGCATATTCAATAAACCATTCCCCTTGTACAAAATCCCATCTTCCACAGAAAATCCCAAGCAATCAACTACAGTAATGGAATCCCCAAAAAGATCAAATTGCCACTGATAAGAAAATCCATGCAGCTAGGAAGAACACAACTGTAATAAAGATTCAGTTTTAATAAAAAGATTACTGAACACTTGTTATAGTAATAGATGCTGTAAAAGCTTTATTTATTGGGCAGTGTTGAAATTTTTATGGACGAGTTTTTATTTTGAATAGTCTTTATGATATTCCTCTCAGCCCACTGAACTGTGAAATTTAAATTAATTGTTTTTGTTTATAATTTACATAATTAAAGATGAGTACTTTTGAATTTGTTTAATAAATCTTAAAGTTTACTTTAAAAATTGTATTCATTGTTAAATTTTTATTTCTGTGTCTTTGACATTTAGAAGTACAACTTGGTATTTTAAAATTATTAACATATACTTGAAATATAATTATGTTGGTTGCTGAACATGTTTTCTCAATTGCAGCTTTGTGTTGGTTCTCCTATGCGTCAGAGACGTGGGCAGCAAATTCCACCATCTCCAAGTATGCCTTCAACTGCAGCTCGTGCTGTTGCAACTGCTTTAACTCGTCTGTTAGCGATGGGTTTATCTTGGGAACCACCTCCGGCATCCCCTGTACCAAAGTTTCGGTACTACTTTTCCCTCTACTTAACCATTCAAAGTGTATAAAGTTACATCTTTAGACGTATTAAGTTTAAAGTGTACTGACGTAAGCTTTTAAGGGAGTATTTTTAAATACTTTTGAAAAGGAAACTTCAATGAAAGTATACTGTTTTCTTTGTAAGAAATTTCATTGAATTTGCTTTTTTAAACACATTTGAAAAAGTATAAGTAACTAATTAATTCCTTGACCTGGGCACATGACTTTATTTTTTATAAAAAGTTTTCTCCTATTCTTCCCTGTATATAAAAACTTGATACTTGAATTATTCCCTGTCTTGTATTTTGGCACTGTACAAGAAGCATGCCCGAATAAATGTGATCACAAACAAGCCTCTTTAATTTTTAGGCCACAACCGCTTAATCACTTCTAATCAAAATGTTAATTTTTTTGTGGGAATATATATATATACTTAGAAGAGAACATGGTAAAAATTTCATTGTGAAGATTTTGAGGAAAATGTTAAGATTTGTCACCTATTACATTTGAAATTGTTTGCTGCAATTGTTACTCAGCTATGCAGTTCTTAGCATGTACATGTTACCTGACTGGTTCTGAATTATGGTAAACAAATGCAAGGGACAAAGAATGTAGAGGAAAACTGTATCTGAATTGCTGCTTCAAAGATTTTATTTTTGTTTTGTTGAACAGATTCAGAACCTTTAATGAGATTGTCCTAAATGACCAGTCATGATTTTGTCATCTCAAACCAGGTCTGTTAATGTATAAGAATCAATGTCAGAATGCTAATGCCAATCAGAAATGTCCTGAAAAATTGAGACATGACAAAATAGTTATGAAGCATTTTTTTGGCTCCTATATTCTATAGGAGATTCTCCTATATTTTATAGCAGGGTTGGGCAGTCTTTTCCAGGGTACGGGCTACTTCTAATCAAGGTGTTACAGTCCACCCAGTATTGTAGGTGTGGTGAGGTAATATAAATAAGGATTATATGGTATAAGTACGGAAAAATACGGTAATTTTCGGTAATAAATACGGAATATGTACTTACATAAATAAAAAAAACAAAAAACTCTTTTAAAACAGTATTTAAAGTAAAACATAAGGTGCAAACTTAATAATAGCCACAAATAAAAAAAAACATTAACTGATGCATTTATCACCAAACAATTAAAAAAAAATGTTAAGAAATAAAATATGTTCATCTAAAGTTAGTACTCATTGTCAGTAGGAGACAGCCTGTATATAGTCAACTATTTTCGAATATGTCTGTATATAATTACTGTTTTACCTACAGGCGGTCACCCAAAAATCTCTTAGCGATCCACCGGTGGATCGCGATCCCCTTTATGCCCTCCCCTGTTCTATGGTATCACTAAAATCTCTACAAATGTTGTGCATTATTGTTCACCCATTATTTAACAAACTTCAGAAGTTTTGGTCCATGCAAAGCAATCTATTTTGAGAGTGGTGCAATTCACTTTAAATTAAGTATAAAAAATTGGTTTGTTTGTGAACATTTGTGCTCCTCTCCAAAAACCCTTTTTCTGTCACACACATCGGTAGTTTTTGATCGAAATTACTTGAGTAAAATAAACTCTTTTCTCAAAACAATTCTAATAGTTTCATTATTAGATGTAGTTATTCATTATTGTTTAATGTTCTTTCAGCCCAACACAGAATATTTATTATGTTTTTATATTTTAAAGTCTTATCTGATTCTTGTTTATAAGTGACTGAATCAAATAGAATGATAAAATCTGCACATTAAAAGCAAAATATTTAATTTTTTTCTCTTAAAAAAGACACAATATTTATAATGTGTCAGGCCCCAGGCCTGCTGGTAAAATGAGGAAGGCATCATCTCTATAATAACTTATTTATTTTGCTTCAATCACATAAAATCCAACATGGCGGCCCTTTGGCGCACAACCAAGTAGAACAATTACAACCAATTTGGCGAGGAGTCACCAGAGCTAAGCCTTTTCGAGTATGCGTTCTTCTTCGTCTGCACTCGCTCCACCTTTAAATAGGCTTATTTACCCACAAATCCTTACTTGATGGTAAAGAGTTCGCTCTATTTTTATTTATTACTTAATTTTGAAGCTAAACTTTTCAAACCTGTCATATATATATCAGTACAGGTAGTAGGTTGATTAATATTTTATATGTAGTAAAATTTTAATTTTACAAATACAACGTTTGATTAAACTAAAAATATTTTTCTCTTGATTTTTTTCTTCCTTGTATTTTAATATAGGTTAACATTTTACATTTGCTCTGTTGGCTTTACTTCCCCAATGTTATTTGATGAGCGAAAATTTCCATATCATCTAATGTTACAAAGATTTGTTTGCTGTGGAGGGCTAGATGCATTTTTCAGGTAAGTCCTTTTTGTGTTTAAGACATACTTTACAAATTTTGTATCTGAATCTGTGGGGGATGTTATGCATCAATGGCTGCAGTGTGTAGCAGAATATCAGGGCCCCCTGCCAAGTTCCCTTTTTTGGCCCCAAGCTGTACTTGGCGCCAGTCAGGTTTGGACCCCTAGTGAAAAACTCATTCCTGCAAAATTTATCCCCCCCCCCTTTCCTCTTTTTTTTTTTAAATTGGATTTTCAAAGAAAGTCAGTAATTTACATGAAAGTTATATTTTTTTTTCAAATTGACTGAACTGAATTGGATTATTTCTGGAAGTGAATGTTATTTCACATTTTAGATTAAATGATATTATTCTGTGTTTTCAAACCTAGTTAGAGAGGCCTTGTTCACAAACTTGTGGTTTGCAGGGTATCTGATGAATAGTGATGTGTCCCAATACCATTAAAGATTTCTATGTGGAAGGCTTCTGGCCTATTAAATTTGTCAAGGCTTAAAGTCCTTCAACTGTTGTGTGGTAGGTTGTATATATAATGGGATGCCAGCTCTTGTGCTGTGACTTACATTCTATATTATGAGGGTTATCCTCATTATGTATTGTATCTTCAAAATGGGATGTTTACAATCAATCATTCAAATGTTAACTTTTGAGAAATATGGCTTCTTGATTTATTATTGAAAGTAAAAGGATAATCAATGTATTTAAAATACTAGACATGGAATATTTTAAAAATTAACAACATGTTACATAACAACTATGTTAAAGTTATGAAATATGTTAGAAAATACATGGAATGTATTCAGAGAGTATTTGGATGGTAGCTCATATTCTAAATAAGTATTATATGGTATTAGAAATATGTTGCAAAATTTATAGGATATTGATAACTATTTTTTTAAATTCTAACTATATTATTTTAACTGATAACTGTTTTTTTATTATTTATTTAATGTTGGGCAACTTCTAGTGGCTTCTAAAGTCTTAAAATAAATGATTTATGTAACATTTGTTAGTAGAGAAAAGTAAGTTTATGAACAGTTAGGCTTTTAGTTGAGAAATACTTTACTTGTTTTGAAAACACCACAAGTCTTTATTTCTTTAGTCAGGTATGTCTTAGTGGATGTTTTTGGAATTAGACACTTGATATCCATACACTTGGAATTAATACCTAGTAATGCTACACACACACACACACAAAATGAATCAATTTTTGAATGCATTTAGTAGATTTCATCACTTAGACTTCAATAAATATGACTTAACAAATTACTCTTGATGTTATTTTTAGGACTTTTTATAATTCTACTTAAATATGTTAAGCATATATTTTGTGCATAGAAATGTGTTATATTTCTTTGATTTAAACCTCTTTCAAATTTAAAGAAATCACATTTCTTATTTATTCATAAAGAGCAAACTTAAAACGATTAAAGTACTGATATGCTAATATTGCAGTATTTTTAATGGATCTCCCACCCACCCCCCTGCATTTTTTGGGAGTCGAAAGTGTCAAATAATTGCAATGTATTAAATTTTGTTTTCAAATTAATTCCTAAACTGAATGAATTAGTTTTTCTTGTAATAGTAAAAATGTCAATTGTGGGAAAAAAATTAACCCATGTATAATTTTTTTTGTTGTCTGTAAATTAATGTTAAAAATGAATTGAATAATGTTTCATGTCATACTTGCTAATCAGTGAAACTGCTGATTTTAAATGTTTCAATGGAATTTTCTTTAATTATAATGATTTATATTTGTTAGATAATTTTGTGTTCATCTGTTGAATGTGTTTTAAATAACATGTTTTAAAAATGTCTTTTTTTATAGCAGTTAACTTTTTTTATTTAAAAAATTATTTGTTGATTATATTGATCTGGATTTGTGTTTATGCAGGAAAGAAAAATAGGTATAAAACTTATCTCCTTCAGTCTTTAATTTAATTTTGAATTCTGTTAATAGGACTGGAATTAATAGTGTGTACAGAAGTTTTATTTGATGGATTTTTTATAGATCTTGTTAATTACGAGTATTCTCAGGTTTTTAATTGTTTCAAGGGATTGAAATGTAAAGCATACTCTCTAATCTTTAATTTGATTGGCCAAGGTAGTTAATACAAAGTGCAACCTATCTAACAGATATGAATTTTCATAAATTGAAGCCTTAATGGGAAATGTGTGACAAAATCCTTTGACCCTTTTGAATTGTTTTAAATGGTATAGCATTTTTTATCTGATATTTAAAGCAGGAAAATTGTAAGTCTAAAGAATGAAGTAATAAAGGTAAATTAAATGAATTAATGTTATTCAGATGATAAATGTATAATTTCATTAATAAAAATTTCACTTTTGCAGCACATTTCGTTGGGCCTTAACTTGTGGGGGGAAAGTTCCCATTGAAGAAGGTCTAGAACATCCAGAACTTCCAGGTATAGTGCATCATTTATTTTTATAGTTATTATGTATAAGTATGATCTATATTTTAATTTCATAATAGTGAGCTGTATAGATAAGATCTTGATTTTAAAAAATATTTGTAAATTTGGGTACTTTTTTCCTTGTGAATCTTGACTATTCCCCTTTAGGAAGGTTGACTAATACTAGTCATAATACTAGACTTGTGTCGTGTTATTTCTGCCAAGTTATATGGGTTTTGAATCCTGGTGCCACCATGTAGATAAGCTGATGCATATAAAATCTGCTTAGGCTTAGTTCTCTAATTAACAAGGGGGGGGGGGAGTTTAGAGAGTAAGGTTCTAGCTCAATTATCATCCTCATTTGATTAAAGTTAAGAGGTCCATCGTCAATAGTTCTTTTATTGCTTTTTAGTGGTACATGAATAAACAATCAGTCAACCTTCAGGAAAGTTATCCTCTATGTACACACTTGTGATTACGAGTTACTCTAGTCATCTATGCATAATTTCTTTTTTATCTTTTGTCTCTGAATAATTTATTGTCTTGTCTATAATCATCATTTTGCATATACAGTCTCTCAAAATGAAAAGAGTTAGGACACACTACCAGTTCATAGATTTTTATCGTAATATTTTACTTAAACATGCAAATGAAACCTAAGAAAAGGTAAATGTTATTTTGGTAAATACAAATAATAATAATTTGAACAAAACTCATGCATTAATGCAATTATGGTTAAAGTTGAAAATAAAAGAAATCTCGAGTTAAAAAAATTGCTCAAAAAAGTATTGGGACATTTCCCAATAAATTGAGAAAAACAATTCAAACTTACAAATTAGTATCTTTTGGGGCTGCCCTTGCTTTTAATGACCTCTTGAAGTCTATTTGGCATGGATTGGATCAATTTTTTGAAAAAATATCTTATCTATTTTGGTCCAATCTTCGACCAAATATTTTCTTGAATATTTTGAAACCTTAATTTGATCATGATGCTGTTGAAGATTAACATTGGTTAATCTTTCAGTTACTGGTGGATTTAAAAATCTTCAGGTTTTTAACTTAAGAGTAACAATGTAGTTTTTCTGTGGATTATCAGTTAGCATTTATTATATAGGTACCCTCTCTCTAACATTTAAAATGCCCTTAATTCTCAATTTAAAAGTTTAAAAAAGTCTTGTATAAGAAGTTTTTTAAGATTATTGTATTCTATTTAAATTTTCGATTTTAATTGTTATTTACTCACAGGCTTCAGAAATAATTAAATGGGAGATTTTTGTAGATCTAGTAAATTATTTAGGAGTGCTTTTGCTTCAACCTATGATTAAACGACTGTATTCGAAAAAAGGCAAATACTCGCGATTTGAAATTTCTCTTGTTATCAAAAAGAATTGAACTGACACACAGTGAGTGTAAATAAATCCGTAAAAAGTCGCAAGGAAGTTGTTACAGTACTGTTATTTTGTAGTGTATTAAAGAAATTTTCATTTAGCATGATTAATTTGGTGGTAACTTTATGCTCTAAAATAAGTTTTTTTTGCTATTGTATAAATAGTTTTTTTTTATTATTAATGTTAAAAATAAATACTCATATGTTCGAAAATGTTGGTGTTCTTATATAAATAAAAAAATTATTGTATGAATACATTGTGTCCTGGATTATTAAAATAGTTGAAAACTGTGATTGTCGCTTCAGTATTTGCTAGAAATCCTTATTTTTCTTCAAAGTGTAGAAATTTTTTCAAGTTGTAATATTTCTTAAAATTGTTTTTTTTTTTCCCCTTTTGTATTGTAAAATTAGCTATTTACTTAACATTCTTTTCTATTTGGTCTTAAGTAATGGTATCTTTTGTTTTCGGCTGAAAAAAAATGTGAAAATTTGAATTTTTAAAAGTAGCCTGTTATTGATATGTCTTTACATTCTTTAGATGGAACTGGCGAGTTTTTGGATGCATGGCTAATGCTCTTAGAAAAAATGGTCAATCCAAAGACTGTTCTAGAATCTCCTCATACTTTACCATTTAAGCCAAATCAACCAGGAAATACTGGTTTTAATCCTCTTTTTTTTCTCATTCATATTCATAAGGTAAATATTTTTTTGAAAAATTTATGCTACTTTAGAGTTTTAAATTCTTGGTTTTGATTATTAAATATATTTAGTATTTAAATTTCATTTAGAAAAAATGCTGTTTTTCGAATGAATCGTTTGTAGTGAGTCAATATACTGTTGAACCTGTTTTTGTGCGGTAGATAGAGGCAGCATAAAAAAAATCTCACAAAAAATTTTTTCTTAACTTCTTACATATAACAAACTTATTCGTGGAAATGCTACAAAAACTTTTTTTATGCAGTGGATAAGGACCGCATAAAAAAGTCGCATTTATAAAATATGCCAATTATTTACGAAATAATAAAATAAAAATAATTAAATATTACTCATGGAAACATTTTAAAAACATATAGTTTCTCATTGTATATACGCATAAGTCTTTAAAATGCACATACATAATTCATCGCTATTCATCGTAATCCAAAGTCCTGTAAATGAATAAGTTCAAAATCTCGCTTTCGTCACTTGAAGGTGCAATTTCAATTGATTTATTTTTTAGCAACATAAAGTAAGGGATAAGTTTTTGTGACAAAGGACGGGTGGTCACACACACACAGTTGCCTTTAAATGTCACGATAACCAGCTACAAATGATTGAAGCCCTTTTTGGAATTTTACTCCTTTCTTAACTGGTATCTGTTTTAAGAAAATTGTTTCCCAATTTGTTGGAAAGCTGGATCCCTGCATATTTTTATCTGCTCTCAAGAAATCCGTTTCTTCTTGTCCGTCTTCCTAATTTATCAAATTATATATTCATAATGTCATTGGAAGTTTCGTCTTCAATCAAGCACGGACTGCTGGAGAGTTGAGAGAAAGCAACTGAATACGCATTGTCGGAAGACTGTTTATAACAATAGAACAGAGCATCTTGAAGTGTCTACATTTCAGTAGCATAACATACATCCCCGCATCATGGTGTGAGGGGGCAGGACTCTGCGCTCAAGGCCTGACTTATGCTAAATATGTATTTACCCAATTTATAAAATATTAAAAGCAAAACCTGACTTTCAGGGGGGGTCCTAACATTCTCTGTTACACCACTGGTAAATAGATAGAAAACATTACAGTGGAGCCAAAGCCATTCCCCCCCCCCCGGGGGGGCGGGCAGGACTCTAGGTGCTCAAGGCTTGACTAAAGCTAAATATGTATTTATCCAATTTATAAAATATTAAAGGCGAAACTTGACTCTCAGGGGGAGGAGAGTCCTAACATTCTCCGTTACACCACTAGTAAATAGATAGAAAACATTATAATGGCGCCAAAGCCATTGAAATTCATACACCGCATAAAAAAAATATTGCACAAAAATAAAATCGTTCAAAAAAATCGCATAAAAAAACCCGCACAAAAACAGGTTCGACTGTATTATGAATCATTTCATTTTTGTATTTAAAACTGAGTTGTCTTCAAAATCATTGTCCTGGAAGATTTGTGAACCTTATTCATTCTCCCATTCATTAATTGTTGAAAATTTAATACCTTAGGAAATCTCAGTTTTGTTGAGGATTTAGTTGTATGTGGTAATTAGAAGAGCATTTGAAATAGTTACCAGTTTTTCTCTCCAAATTTGCAATTAGTGGAGCCTAATCATTCTGTACCACTATAGTGTTATATGTATTGCAACATTTAAGCTATATAAATATAATTTTTAAAAATTAGCGATTGAAATTTGCCATTTCCTTCTTAGAAACAGGACAAATTATAGTAGTGAAATTTAAACGTAAAATCAAAAATGTTATACTTGTATTAATCCTTTTTTTATCTTGCACCCTCTCCCTTACATACATATGTTCACTGGATTTGTCCCTTGAGACATCTGTGCCATACTTTCAACTCATATTAAACACTTTAGTTGATTTTGTTAGTCCATTCACAAATCCTTAATCTTCAACTATAAGCTTCTATTCAGTGTGCATTTGTTTTGAAGATGAGAAATGTATATAATATCTTAGGGGGTTTTTTTCCATCTGAAAAAGTGATTGGTTTGTCAATCTTGAGTTTTTAATTCCTCTTTGACACATTTCTTGAGCACTTGGTGTCTAAAACAACCAGTCAGTTGTATGGTTAAAAACATCTATGAAATGTTGATATAAATTTGGAAACCAAGAAAATTTTTTTCTCTATAGGTAGTTTTTGAAATCTTAGGTTAGTCTTAAAAATTCTTTGAGGTACATTGCTGCAAGGCTGAGCCAAAGTTCATAAGGTCAGATGTTCAGAAAAAAATTTACATATTTCTGGAGGCAAGTTATCCAGAATTTAGTCCCTGTAATGTATGATTATTTAAGGGACAAAACACAGTGCATGTGTAATCCTTTCAGTTCAGCAAAATTTTTGTGATAGCGCAAAATCAAGAACTCGTGGTGGTATTGTGTCAAGGTTTAGAGTCCTGGTGTCACTATAGACAGTGTAGAGGGGCTGATGCACATGTTACTTTACAGAAATTCAAAATTATAAGATCATTCAATGGTCCGTGCATTGTTTTGAGTAAAGCACTAATACAAATCAAATTGTAATATATTGGACATTAGTTACCATTCACTTTCTCTTTATCTCACCCTGTCTGGAATGTCTCTTTTCCCTACTTTACCCATGCCAGACTTGACATTCTTTTCTTGCCTAAACGCCATCATTGCCAAATGAAAGTTTCTAGATCCATTAAAGTACATATTTTTGTTTATTTCAGTTAGATATTACAGTTAATGCAAGATGTGTAATATTAATTTCCTTTTCATTAAGATACTATTTATAAAAGTACTAACTGCATGGCCCAGCATTGCACGGGCTTTCTCAAGTGCATAAATTTTCTCTGTGGAAATTTCCCCTTTCCCTCTCAATATTAGCACTTACAGTGGTGGGTGTGATTTCTCTGTTAATATGCCATTAAAATTCACCTTTTGAAGTTTTTTTTACTTGCCTCGTCGCACAGGTTTCTTTCCTCTCCGTTTAGCCCTTTTACTGAGTGGGTAATTTCTGGGAATTTCCCCTTTTCTTCATAATGCCAGCATTTGTAAGTATACGTGTGCGATGTGAGCTATTTCTACAATTATATTTTTCATAATTTGTTCTACTTTACCTTCTAGGAGAGATTCCTTTCCCTCCATTTAGTCCAGCATTGCACGGACATTTTAGAGTGTGTAACATTTTCCCTTCTTTTCCTCCAGGACTAAGATCTTCCCCCAAATCTTTATTTTCAATTAATGATTTACAAAACACAATATTGCTTTTGTTAGTAAAAAATATTAATTTAAACCAAGGGTGTCAAACTAGAATGCTTACTTGGGCCAAACAAACAAGGTTTAACTGTAGGTGGGCTGCAAAAAAAAAAAATAAATTCATAGAAACATAATTTTATTTCAACAAATACGTTATAATAATAAATGTATATTAAAGAACAAAAAAAATCTAAATGTTAACTTCCTGGCACTTGACATCCCAAGTGCTAATACCATTTTTATTTTGGGAGAAATTTTGATATTTTATTTATTGTATGCCAGTATAATGGCCGAGCCTCAAAAATGTTCGTTGTGTACTGCTTTAGTTTATAAAAATGTTAACTTAAACCAATTGTCGTTAAGCAAATGAATTGGCGGCAATTAACTTTGTAAATAATACAACTTCTATCTGGATGGTTGAGTAGGGGGAGGGGGTGTTGTTTCCCTAGGAAAATTCCTTTTTCCCTTTACATTAAGTCTTATAAACTCTTGTCTAAGGGGAAGACAGTAAATTAATTACAGTCTTACCCCCTTTTTTTCACTATTTTTCCTTTCAGAGTAGTTTGATGCACGTTTACCATATATGTCGCATTCTCCTTTGTTTTCCCTATATCAGGATAGGAAGGGAAAAAGTAGCTGAACGCAAGCTTTTGCATAATGTTGCTCTCTATGAAGTTTTTATATGTTCCATGTAAGGTTTAAGGTCCATTTAAGTTTAAGCTTCCAAACTTCACACATCGATAGCAAACAACGGTAACTTTAAACAAAAGTTGTAAGGAAACACTGCATTAAAGAATAGTCCAAAAAAAAAAGCCTATTAGAGGGAAATCAGAAACTTTTTTTAAAATTCATAATTTTCAAGCAAATCTTTCAATCTTCTGTCAAAACACTGATAATAACCTTTGACACTCGGAGGGGGGGGGGAGAGTTTTGAAAATCTGTTTTAAATCACCAATTCTAAAAGAGCGAAGTATGAATTTTTTTTTTAGTGGAAAAGTTTGATTGATCACAACTATAAGAAATCCATATAGTGTAATTGAATAATTCTTTTCATAAAAACGCGTCGAAATTGACTTATTTTAGAAAAAAAATATGCTAAGTATTGTTATTTTCTTTTAAAAAAATTATCTCATATCGGGGCGAAATAAACGATCTTTTCGATTCCAGAATCTTTTTAAGGTGTTAACTTCCTTAAGCGCGTTTTGCTGGAAAGTGTACTTGAATGACGCGTCACGCTTGACTGTGTAACGCTCATTCGGCTTGTTTCATCTTTAGTCGGAAATCGCGCTCAAGATCGTCCACGTCATACACACCCCTAAAAAAAAACACATGACCAGAGGGACGCCCCCCCCCCCCAACCACTCCGAAACGACACGAAACGTGGTAGTCTGTTTCCCCCGCGCCGCCTCTTTCTACAAAAATGAATGGTGGGATTTTTTCTAATCCTAGTAGAATCACAAAAATGAAGCATGCAATATTTTTTTTAAAAAAGGATTAGAGAGATAGAGAAATCCTACACTAAAATTAAACAGGACAAATTTTTATAGAACTAAGTAAATGGTATAATTATCATTAGCAATATTGCAGGGAATTTAATAATAAAAATCTATTTTTGCGAGCGAATTAGGATAGCAATGAACAAATAGTTCTATTAATCACATTAAAAAAAAGTAAATTAAAACGGTTAAAAATTTAAAATAACAAAATCACGTATAAAGGTATTAAGAAAGTTACATTAATCTTTTACACGCCAATATTCCATTATTGGAACATCAATTTTGAAATTTTCTGAAAAATTCAATTTTATTCTTATTGCTCCATAAAAATTATTTTGTAGACAAATATATGGATTATTTTTTTTGGAATTGAAGTACTTTTGCTAAAGTAAATTGTCTCTGAAAAAAAAATTCAAAATTTTAAAATATTTTTATTATTTTGTAAAGTAATTAAAAATGATCATTTTTTAACTACAGACTGCAAGGTATCATAAAAGATATCGTGTTTTTTTTTTTTACTATTGGGTAAGAAACGTCAATGTTCCAAAAATGGAACATTGACGTGTAAAGGTATACCTTTTAACACGATGCAGTTACTTTGTTTACATTTCATAGAAGAGGGGAAGAAGATTTCTGAATGCTAAAAACTTTAAGTATGTGTCGGAAAAAGATATTTATGACTATTGACTTTCGTTTTTCGGCTTCCTTTCCCAACTCCCCCTTCACCCGCTTAGCTGCAGCAAAACTGCATGTGCGTTTGTTGATAGTTAGATGTTGCATGTTACTTAATTGTTATTAGTGGTGCTTCATTGTGTTATTTTTATCTAGTGGATATCACTAAGTACCTGGAGAAGATTTATACTGGAGCTCACAAGATATATCAATCCCTTTTGTTTCTACTGAAATGCCTAGGAGTAGTTTCAGAAATATAAAAAAAAAATCTTTCATATTATTGATAATTACAAGTTGACATCTGGAGAAAAATGTCTCCTTTTTATGTAGAACTTTAAAAAAATTTCTGCAGTTCGCCATCTTTCATTCTAAACTAAGTATAGATGAATCAATGGTCTCTTATAACAGACATCATTCAGCCAAAATGTTTATCAAAGGCAAGCGGATTAGGTTTGGATATAAAATATGGATGTTGTGTTCCAGTAATGGCTATCCTTACTCTATGAGAATTTACTGTGGAAAAAAGTCGGAAATAGAAAACTCTCCTCAAGGATCTAGAGTGGTAGTGTTTATCCAATGTTGAAAGTCTCTACAAGCATAAAATATTCTTTGACAATTTTTTTTCATCACATAAACTGTTAACAGAACTGTCTGAAAAGAATTTTAAAGCAACTGGCACAACTCAAGATAATCGCACAAAAGGCCATTTGAAATCCCAAAGGAAGCAAAAGAAATGGCTAAGAGGTAATTTTGATTACTTACGTGGTGGACAAGTATGCATTAGCCATTAGAGAGACAGTGCTGTAGTAACTATAGCAGGAGTGGCCAAACTTTTGGGATCTGTGGTCTACTCCACATTTAAAAAATTGAAGGCGGTCTACCAATGGGGGCAGAGCTAAATTAACGTAACGTACATGTTTATATATTTATTTTCAGTAACAAGAAAGAATGGTAAATTATCAAATTTTTCCAAAAAAAACTTTAATATTAAGTTTTTTTAGAAAAATTTGATAATTTACCATTTTACAAAATAAAAATTTACTGAGATGAAAATAATCAAAGTTTTCATATATCAAAAGTTGACCATCCTATTCACTTCGTTTAGTTGAAATTTTGCACTGTATATCTGAGACAAGTTTATCACATTGTGGCTGGCATGAGTTTATTGCAATGCGTAAACACGAAATTAAATGTTCATCTGTTAAACGCGACCGATGTTTGGTTTTTTTTGGCGTTCATGGTTGAAAAAGCAGATTCACAAAGATACGCCAATCCAAAGTATGATTTCAAATACAAAATATGTAAATATTTGGAAACGTTTCCTCCAAAATTAATTTCCAAAATCAGTATTGCTAGATGCTCTGGATTTAAGGAATATGTGTCATCTGAATTTCATAATTTCTTCCTTGATGGTGACTAATATGGTATCTATTAAAGGTCCTATTTTTTCAGATACACCATCAATGTTGACATTTTCATTAAATGGAAATATCATAAAATTGAGTATTTCTTCCAACCTAGTTAAGTCAGCGAATCTTCTTTCAAATTCTTCGAACGAAACATCTAAGTGTTCAGCGAAATCTTCGAAGTCTTGGTTTGGATTATGGATGCACTCTTCCTCCATGTTTTTGAAATTTCTGAATTCATGTTTTCTTAATTGAGACGCATACCTTTTTATCGTTTCTTTGAAAGTTTTAATCTCGCTCATCATGTCTGTTGAACATTTATACTTTCCTTGTAGATTTAGGTCTAAGTCTTGCAGTGATATCGCAGAGAAAAGCTAGTTTCATGAGCCATTTCTCATCTTCCAATTCAGTAATGTGCTCTCCTTTCATTTGTAGAAATTTTTTTATATCTGGTAACAGAATATATCTTTTTAAAAAGGCACCACTGCTTAGCCACCTCACGTTTGTGTGCTATAAGAGATCTGCGTACTGTGATTCAGGTTTCTTCCAAAAGTGCTCGAAATTGTCGTCTCTGAAGACTTCTAGAATGAATTGAATTGACGGTTTTAAAAGCAATTTGCATTATATCATTAGACTTTAGTATTTTTGAACACAATACCTGTTGATGGATAATGCAATAATAGCTGGTAAAACTGGGAATTTCCTCATCATTCCGACCATTGCTGGAGCTCCGTCTGTTGTAAATAGAGACCAATTTATATATTGGAAATCCTGTCTTATCAATAAAGTTTTTAAATGAATAGTAGATATCTTGGCCTCTCGTTTGTCCGTTCAATGGAATTATAGTTAATAACTCTTTTGAAGTCATATCTTCGACAACCATTCTCACAAAAATGCATAACTGTGCAATGTCACTAATATCCGTAGATTCATCGAATTGAAGTGATAGGAACTTACAAGCTTTTAAATCGTCATTTAATAAATCCTCCAAATTATTATTCATAGCTTCAGTCCGTCGCATCACAGTGTTACGCGAGAAAGAAATATTATTTATTGACATTATTTCAGCTTTTATCAATTCTCCGTCTTTGAGTGTTTTTTTCGCTTTATCGCAACTCCTGTAATTTTAAACGACGCCAATGTTACTGTTTTACCTTTGGTGCCTGTTCTTGTAAATAATGATTGCTGTAAATGTAAATTTGACTTTTATTCATGCACACTTAAAACTGTTTGAAGTTCACTGCCGAGTGGAAAGTTTGTAGCATATTTTAAGTGCGTGGTTTTAAAATGTCTTTTGACGTTTGATTTTTTTGGTATTGCCACACTTGAGTTACATATGAGACAAACACATTTCTCCTTCACTATAACATAAAAGAAATCATCTTCCCACTCATTGCGATAATGGGATGTTTTACTTTTCTTAGCACTGGTACCTGGCTGAGTCATTTTGGACGGGTTGTTGATACAACAAATTATCGTATCAGTGCGGTAGGAAGCGAGCGACCTGCAATGTAAGACAATAACTGAGAACTGAAACTAAACAGACGAGTGTGACGGGTAGACGAGTCAACTTGCTGCATCGCTATCATCACACCGTCTACTAGGTATAATCTAAGCATCCCATTTTTCAAGTTTTTATTTAATTCTCCACTGTTAAACAACAAATTCATTGTATTACTTTGCACAATTTGTTTAAGGTTTTAAAGTGGAAACTGTGGTAAATTTTTATTTTAAATAATTCATTAATTCTATGGCATAAGTCAAAAATTAAATTGTTACAATCCGAGGCCATTATCGGGATGCTTACGTGGACTACTTAAAATGTCTTCGCGGTCGACGTCTTGGCCACACCTGAACTATAGCATCCAATAATGTAACATATGAGCCTGTCACTAAAACAAAGAGAGTCGCCATGCACAATAAAGATTGATATTTGTCAACCAAATCTTATAAAAAATGTACAATGAGGGAATGGGAGATGTCGATTTACTAGACAGACATCTTGGAACATATTGGCCTCTGTTTAGAAACAAAAAATGGCATTGCAATATATTTAGCAGTATACTAAACATAGCGTTGTGTATATGTCACAAAAACACAATGAAAAAATGCCTCGAGCGCAAAAAAAGATTGCATGAGAAATGTTTTCCTAACAAGTACGGATAGTAAAAATAGTTTAGGACATAAAAGGACATATATAAAGGTTATTTATTTCTCTGTCCTACTGATGTTTTCCTTTATTCAGTGTATTTCTAATAAGTTATTGTAATTTTCTGTAAATGTATAAATTCCTGTATATAAATTATATTTTCATCTTAAACTGCTTTATTTTGGAATTATATTAAAAGTTTACTTCAAAGGTGGCGCCAGCTGGGGGCACCTGTTGGGGAACTTGTCTCTCCCATCCCCCATCAGATTACATTAAAAAATTCTACAAGGAAAAAAATTATACATTTTCTCGTTCACACTCAAATTTTTAGTTCTTTTTCCCCATTTTAATTTTCAGGTTTTTTTTTAAGGCCCATTTTAATGGTTTGTCGGGTATCATACCTCTTCCCCCTAAAACCAACGGAGAATGATGAAATCCTTGGTTAAATGTTTAGCCCCACCTCTGGTTTAGGTGCTACTTCTTAAAAATGTATATATTAATTGATTTTTAAATTAAAATGTCATTGGTCATACTTTTAAAAAACGTGAAAAAACTAAATGGTACCCACCAATGTTCCATTTTTGGAACATGCTAAAAATCTTTATAAAATAATTGGGGGGGGGGGAGAGAATATTTTCATTTTACAGATCTTATGTTTCAATTTTAATTTGATTTTTATCAAAAATTATTAGTTTATGTTACCCTTCAATCATAGTGCAGTGTTTAAAAGATTAAATAATTTAAATACAAGAAGGCAAAGTATTATTAAGAAGACTTACCTTGCAGCAGCACCGGATATACTTGTACGAAACTGCTGTACAAGTATAAGCTAGAGATTATGTATAATCTTCTGATTAAACATCTTATTAAAGATGTGACCTAGATTCCTCTCTTCCCAATGAACTATCTGTGAAACTATCCCTTTGCTTAAATTAATTCATGGATAGAATTGAATATTGTTTAATTACAATCGAAATTCACAAAGCTGGACCAGCTGTTCTGTATAAATTACCTATGATTTAAAATGGGGATTTTGATGTAGAATTTCTTTTCAAAAAACAAATCAAAATCTTAAGTTGATTTTTTAAAATCAAAATTCAATTTAATAATGTCAAATGATATATCCAAATGAAAGTTTGACAAAGTAGGGGACAATGCTTGACATAGTTTTTTTAGATATTTAAATAATTTTTGGATGTAAAGTATTTATAACCTATTTCAGCTACCATAAACCTATTGTTTCCTTTTTAGAATACAATTCACAAATATGATTGTATATTTTGCAAAAAAAATTTTACTTTATGAGTGCAGACATACAAATAAATAATTTTTGTATGACAATACTAATATCCCCTTATTTTTTTTATTCACCGAACTAATCCCTGAAATAACATTACAAAATTTGAAGTTATCACCTCTGTCGCGTGGTCATAAGAATGCACATTTTTTTTCTCACGATTTTGGTACGGAAGAAAGAGTCGCGATTTTAAAAATGACAAGAAAGTAGGAAGTCTTGCCCGCTCCCTTTCGTTGACGATTTGGCGCAATGAATTGCATACAAGGCAGACGAATCGTGCATTGTAACATTTTTAATTAATATCTTTTTAACTCATTGCAATATCAGAATTCTAATGGTCAAAATGGCTTCCTCTGATTATTTCCTATTTTTTGGTACCTTCGGCATGTTTGTGCTTTCAGCGGTTTGTAAGAAAAAAAGCCTCACGTATATACATATATATACACTTGTTTACCTACGAATTTTAATAGTGTAGCTTTATGTCTTGTTAAATTTTTTTTTTATATTTATCTATTTTATCATCTGTATGGTGCAGCAAACATTTTTCAATATTTATTTTTGAAACTTAAAACCAATGGCTCAGTATCTGCAGAATTTGCTTTTTGAGCGAAATATTCTCACTGACTATGTACATAAAGAAATGAAATAAGAGAATGTGTCAATTGCATTTATTTAAAATCCGTATGTTTATAATTATTTTTTAAGCTTATTTTCCTCATTCAAGATTCATAGAATGATTTACAATTTCCTTAATAGGTATATAAATTAATAGTTCTGCTTTTTTTTTTGTAGTTTCTAAATACATATCCACATAAATGATCAATTTGTTACGTTAAATCTGAATTTATTTCTAGTGCTGTAGGATTTCAATAGGATCATTGGTATTAATTTTTTACGTAGAAGTTTGTATACATGCAGATTTTCTAAATTGTATTTTCAGTTGTTGATTCATATTTCATTCTCTTGAGAAATTTCGTAATGTAAAATAATGAAGAAAAAAGATATGCTAGAAGTTTATTTCTTAATTGATTTTGTCTTTGACAATATTACAGTTCAATTATACCATTTCTTTCTATTTATGAACTTAAAAAAGATTAATTTTTTTTCCTTTTATTTTTTTATGAAAGCGTGCATTTGAATGCATTAAGTATCTGTGGGATCGAAAACCTCTTCTTGTGTATGGTGAAAGGATTGCAGAATCAATACTAGCAATAATATGCCATATACTGAAAGGAGAAACCATCATAAAGGTATGTGTTTTAAAAATATTTATGCATTCTAAAAGTTTCTCAATTCATCTCTTTTTCCTATGACTGGGGTTGTTGAGTAGTCGTGATCATGAACTCAGGCTTAATAACGAGTCTTCTGTCAGTTCATATATTCAATTCTTTATCCTTCTTAGGCCCACACTGTAGAGGGGCTGTTGCTTTTTAAATATGTTAAATATGTTGTTTTAAATATGTATATGTTTCTGGCATAGTGTGGGAGAGTGGGATACTAGGTCAGGTGTGGTGTTTGCCACTTGATCATGTTTCAAAATTGCAAGGTCCATTGTCAATAGCCCCAGTGTAAGCTTCATTGTGCAAGTGAGACAATAAACATACAAAATTATATGGTCTCGTACACTAGCTCTTGTGTTGCTTCACAATGAGCCAACAATCAACCCTCTTTGCTATTTTAATTTGTTGATTTATCAAAGATTTACATATTTGATGTCATTTGATATAACTTTGTATGTATTTCTGAAACAACTGATTTGAGTATATTTAATTGATTATTCTGCAACAGGAGTCTCCAAACTTTTCAGCCCAAGAGCAGCATTAACTATCAAACAGCTAGCTGAAACCAACAACTCATTGCGGCAGTCAACTGTAATTGTACAATTGTGACCAAAGTAATGTTCTGGCTGCAAACCATATAAAAACTCTTGTCATTAGATCGCATTAAATCATGTCATTAACTATGTACAGAAGTAGAAAAAGTGAGCAGCAAAATTTTTTTTTCAAAATTGATTGGTTGAAAAACATAACGAACTACTGCGCACCTCTGTTTCCATCCTTTCATATCGGCCAGAGTATGCATGACACGCTCAGTCAGTGTGTTAACTGCCCCTGGCATGTGTGTGTATATATATATGTATATATATATATACATATACACACATGCATGCCTTTCCAAAATATGTTAATTTTCTTTGCGCTGTGCTACCTGTAAAAATATTCCTAAGGCCGTGGAATGCAATAAAAGGACATTGACAATGTTTATGAAAAGGCTTACTTATTTCAGAGAAGTATTTGCATTTTGCCTTTTCTTTTCCCCTCCTAATACACTGCATACTCATGTCTATGTAAGGAATGAATCCTGTAACTTCTAATTAGCAGCTGTTAAGTGGTTAATTAACTTAAAATGTAATGTCCATGTAAGAGACGACTGAACTTGGCAAGATACAGGGCAGGATTTCCGTAATATTTTTTCCTTAGATAAAAAGATGTTCACAGAATGGACGAGAGGGCTTGTCGGGCTGCAGTTTAGAGATCCCTGTTCTGGAACAGTGTTGCAGTAATACCGTTTCAAAATGTAGATCTTTGGTTTTCATATTTTAATATATGTCGAAATGAAAACAGTACATCTAAGTCAACTATTTCTGATTGATTTACTTGAAAATTTTTTAAAAAAAAAGATGACATTTGGGAAATGTAGCTCTACTCATTTTAGGTCAGTGCTGCAGTATAAGTTTTTGTTTCTTTCATTCACTTAATTTTTAAATGATTTGATTCCTTGTACTTAATTTTTTCCGTGAGTAGTTTTAATTTGCCATTTTTAATGTTTTCTAAATTTCTTGAAAATTTTCCTGGAAAACTCAGTATTTTGAAACTGTTCTTCCATGACAGTATATGGGCTATGATTGAATTTGATGCCTTTTAGATTGATTTTTTTTTTAAGGTGGGGCTTCTATATAAATTTTTATTAATAATTCCTTTCTTTTAAAACATTTGAAGTTAAGCTTTATGTGTGTTTTAAGAAGCATCTAAGGCTTGAGGCTTTGCAGGAAAAACTGTCTAAAGGAGAAGATATGAAGACACCAACAGCCCCAGCATCTGGAGCAACTACTGTCAGTACTGGTCCAGCAAGCGCAACTACTCGAATTGTTAATCGTAGCAGGCATCTTTTAGATGGAGAGGATGGTAGTGTTAATCAAGATCACTTGACTCAGCTTGTAGATATGGGTTTTTCTAGA
This sequence comes from Trichonephila inaurata madagascariensis, assembly GCA_019973955.1. Classification (NCBI taxonomy): domain Eukaryota; kingdom Metazoa; phylum Arthropoda; class Arachnida; order Araneae; family Nephilidae; genus Trichonephila; species Trichonephila inaurata. Next base: position 241,853 of record BMAV01003169.1, read on the forward strand.
AGTCTGGCTACTGAAGCATTACTGAATACTTTGTCTTTGGAACAAGCTACTGATTATCTCTTAAGTTATCCAGCATCTGTAGGCCGAAATTCTGCTACACCTGATACTACACCTGTAAGTTTCATTATTTCTGTGTTTTTTTTTGTGTGTGGTATTTAATGTGCTAAAAGTTAAGTGCTGATGCAGTGTGAAATAATGAAGTGTATTATAAAATACGTAAAAGCCTTATACTACATATATACAACATGACATTCTGAATTCCACACACTACTTAAGTACAATGATTGGCTAATTCTATAAAAGTGCCTACTGGTGACAGATCTTGTATTTCCAAAGACCATCAAATAGCTAGTACCGTGTCAATAGATATTGACTGGTATAACTGTCCTGAGCATAAACATTTTAAGGGTAGCAAAGTGAGTAATAAAATCCTTCAAAAAATGGTGTTGATTTTCAATATATTTGAATTTATACTTACTCATATTTAAAAAAATTGGATTGTGTAATGATAAAGGATTTTCAGGGGGCATTTTAAAACACTCTTCTCTTTTTCTTTTAAAGTTGCAAGCCTTTCATTTTTCTGATGGGCGTGTACAGTGAATAAGAAATTTAAATTTTCTCATTGAATTGATGAGAAACAAATTCAGTAATTCTTTTTTCCTCCCTTAAATCTCTAACTAAACAAAGGCTATTAAATCCCTTCTTAGTTGTTCTATGTTTCTCATGAAGGTGGTATCTCCTTTGGAAAGACTGATTGTCTGGTTTCGAAAATTGGAAATGGGTTCTTGGTATGTTAGCACATTTTCAGTACAGGTGTCCCTCGTATAACATGCTTTATTCGTACTGGGCTATATCGAAACTGTATAAAAGATTTTATTTATTTAAGTTATATTTTTTATTTATTTATTAAATTATGTAGATAATATAAGCCAAGGATATGTGTACCGTGTTGTATGGAAACCGTGTAATATGAAACTGTAAAATAATATAAATCAATGCAATGTGTACTGTGTTATATCAAGTTTAAGGTGTTAATAATTATGATAGCTGAAATTTCATCTCAATAAAACATACAAATAAAAAAAAAAGTGTGTTAACTTGTAAGATTTTAAACAGCAAAAATATGTTGAAGAAATAATAATAATCTTATAAAAGGAATAAAAATGGGTTTATTAAGATCACACAAAATTAATTTTCATCATTCTCATCAGAAATTACATTTAATCTAAATTTTTTTCCTCAAAGTTGTTTGAAACTCCTTTTTAGTACTTATTTCATCATTACTAAAGTTACCAGACCTTGTTTCAATTACCTGTCTTTTGCTCTCTCTATTCCTTCAGAATTTCTCTTTATGGAGCTAAGGAACTGCAATTCTTTTAACTTTTCCACTATGTACTAGTAAAGGTTCTTTTTCAACAAAATTTTTTTATAATTTTTTTTAGATTTATTCCTTTTTGTAGATCAATTAAATTTAAATAAATGTTACATAAAATTGTTTTATCAAGACTGTAACATTAATGTTTTGGGCTGTGTAATATCGAAGCCATGTTTCATAAGTGCCATGTTATACCAGGGATGCCTGTACTTCATTTTTTCTCTGAATAGTTAACTTTTTTTTTCTTTCATGCTTTCAGATGTCTAATATTTCAAAAAGACTTTTTATACAAATATTAAGGGTCATCTGAAAATTTGCCTTTTGAGATAGTAGCAAAATTTTCAGCATTTTTTTTTAAATTGCAAAAATATCTGTTAAAAAAGAAAAATAAGAGTATTGGCCGTTTTTTCTAGTATTTTTTTTTCTGGAATGAGAAATTTTGGTTCTTTTTTGTATACAAATTTTATTACTATGATTCATATTGTATCAAATATTTATTAAGTTAGTTTATAATTTTTTCACTTTTAAAGAATATGGGCAGAATTAATTCTAACAATATGACACAGTCTGGTTGTACATGGTTTCATGTATCCTTAGTGGAATTTTAAATGGAATCTGAAAATTATTTAATGTCAGGATAATAGAGATAAACATTCCTCTCTGAACTTTTTCAAAAGGCTGACAGACTAACCTGTAGCTTCAAATTCGGTAAATTTGATCACATAACCAATGAGACTTTATTTTCTGAGGGAAAACAAAGGGACCTTTTATTGACCTTTATTTCAATTGCAAACCATACAATTTCTTATATTAAATTGCACTTCAACTCTTTTAAAGGGAAATTTAATTCAGCTAGTTAAGATAAATTAATAATGGGGTGAAAGAAAGGATTGCCTTTTTAAAGTTAATTTTCCTCTGATTTTTTTGAAGAACAAGTAGGAAATTGACACATGAATTTTTCTTTACTTCTAAAACTGGGTATGAGCTCTTATTTTTAAGGAATTTCAGATATGATTTTATTTGAGTTTGTTTTACTTTGAAATAGGCAATGTCTATTTTAAAAAAAAAGTTGTTTTTATAGCAGTTTGAATAAACAATCAAGCTCACCATTTTCAGGATCAGTCTGTTCCTTCTTTTGTTTTGTAACATCTGAAAAATGACTTAATAATTATTATAATTAGGTTTATTATAAAAGGCAGTTAAATTTATCTTCTATTTGCTTAAAAATGTTAGTAAAGTAAGATTTGTGATTTGTACTTTTAAATCATATCATTTTATGAAAATGGGTATTTATGAAGATGGGTATTGAATTTTTCTACTCATAATTTTCATGCTATAAAATAAATTTTATTGTATTTTTTTCATTGCTTGTGTTAAAATATGTGATTTTGATTAGTGGAATCATTATTAATTCTTTGTAAAAGTGCAAAAAATTTAATAGCATATTTTTGAAAATGTTTACAAAAGTCCTTTTAAATCTTTTAAATATTAGATTGGAACAGAAATGTACTCTAAAATCGTTTACTTAAAATGAGAATTCAGTAATTAATCGTTATACTCTAATCTAGGGGTGGCTAGCTCGTGTTTCGCCTTGAATAATTTTGCGGCACGCAAGATTAATTACTTTATAAATTAAGTGTATATTGTGCAATATTTCTGTTTTTTGTGTAGTGTTCTTTAACAAATATACCCCATAACTGTTTCTGTTTTGTTACATTCTTTCTGTTTTTATATTTACATAGAAGTGAGCAGTATTGCATTGCAGTGTGACCCCTGCAGCATCACACTCGATTCCTGTATATTTATCACGCTTCTTATTGTTAAAGCTAGGCTTATACTTGTTCATTGCATTGTTATTATTAAATTATCTATGTTTGTAAAAAAACTACGAGAAACATAATAATTCATTCAATTTAAAATTTTCACTTTAATAAATGTACGGGGGGATTTAATATAAAGTTGCATATTTTTTTTATATGCACCCCGCGAGATTATAATCTTTTTCTGAAGTGGCCCATGAGATCTTTTGGGTTGGTCATCCCTATTCTAATCCATTACAACAAAGCTTATATAACGTGATATTGAATTTTCGATTTTGTCTTTTAAGATTTTTTTTTTGTCTTAAAAGTTTTTGTGCAGAATTTTTTTCCAGAATGTCATTTAAATATCCTTAGTGTTACACAAACTACTACTTGTGGTTGGAGGTTCAGCTTTCAAAATATTTGAAAATGCATTAATTGGATATTTTATAAAGTAATGTGTTGGTTTTTAATAGTGAAAATATATAGTTAGCCTTAAAACAACTGTCTCAAATTCAATGTTTTTCCTAATTCATGCAGTAGGTGCATTTGGAAATTGTTTCAAGTCCAATCAAGTGAATCTTCATTAGAAAAGATGGGAGACTTCAAAGTCGACTAAATCATATATAATCTCAATTTTTGTAGACTGTAAATATTCATTAATAATTGTTCATAATCTACAAATTTTAAGTATATTATTCCATTAGATAATATTAGTGTTGAAAAAGTGAACAACATAAATCAGTAGTTACTGTGGCTAAAAGTATTTGTATTTATTGGTTTTTAATCATTAGCTCTTGAATCGGGAGGGAAGGGGATCAAAATCTATTTAAAAGTTAGATGCATAAATTTAGCTCATAAAAAAAAAAGTTCTCTACAATTAATTTGTTTAAAATATGATTAGGAATTCGAAACTCAATGCTTTTGCTCGTTAAAACATTGCTTTAACCATTTATAGCATCTAGAATTTTATAATTATGCAGACAATAGCATACTGTTAAAACATTGAAATTTAAAGACAATCTTCCAAAGGATTTGTTGAAAAATACTCTTGCTTATATGAAAATCATTGCTCTTGAAATATGTTTAAGTTTCTCTATTTCAGAGTAACTGAATGGTCTGTTTACAAATAAAAATGTGATTCAAATTTACTATGTTACTGGACATTTACAAATATAATTTCCATGGAGTACCCTATTAGAAAATACATGATTTATATCTATTTAAATTGTCATTGATTTATTCATTCCTTGTTTAAAATATTAAATTGTTTAATTAGTTGCTTTTTTCTAAAATGTCTACATATGAAGCATATTTTTCTTTTTTTTTCTGAAAAACTAATTCTGATTAATATTTAGCAAACAAATTTGATGAAGTACCATTTCTATATCACTATCAAAGTAATGAACTTAAAAAGGCATTTTGAAATGAAGAACAATGTAGAGGTTGAATATCATTGTGTCTAGCATAGAAAAAGTATGGGGGTGGGAATTTTTCCCCTTATTGCATGTGTTTGCTTGCATTTCTTTTTTTTTTCTCCTTTATGCATTTATTTGTATCTGTATAAGTTATTTTTATTTTCATAATCTTTTCCTTTTTGTTTTAATATTTAAATTACAAATATATTGTTTAATAAATATTTCATAAATTCTTTTGGTTGTGGTTAAATAATTTTTATTTGACCACTACCATTATATAAATTTTTTACAATACATGTATAACTATTTTATTTCAGAAATATGTCTGTTTTTGAAAGTCAATTGATAAGATGGATCATGTTTTGAATGGTTACACATGTTGTATCAAGAGTGGTACTTCTGAAATTTGCCCTGGGGCATTTAATATTAGTTGTGCCAATGTGTGCAGTTGTCAACTGCTGTATGTTAACTTTATTGGGGTTCTTAATTGGCATAGAGGGTGATAGTATTTGTCTTTCATGTTCGCTTGATCATGATTTCAAATTATGAAATTTGTTGCCAATAGTGTGGTGTTGCTTCAGGTCCTTTGTTAATAATCAAAAACCAAAATGTTGTGAATAAGAGTAGTAAATGTTACATTTTGTTCATAATAGTTTTAATTCTTTATTGCCATCCTTGTGTTTTGATAGCTGGCAAAGGCATATCATTTTTATTACACACAGGTGGATGTAAGGAATGTGTGGATAATTGATGTTGCCGGTTATTTTGCATAGTCTTCTGAATCATCTTTTCTTGGGATTATACATAAATTTGATATTCCATTTCCTGTTGTACTATCCATATTCAATTAATGAAATTTCTATAGATGTTCACTTTCCTCTTTTTTTGGTCTGGTTTTTATGAATATTTTGAATTGTCATTCAAAAGTTTGGCTAGTTTTTGTAATTTGGAAGATGAATTAGTTTTTACTTTGAGGATTATTATAATACCCTTGTAAGTACTATGAGCATTCACATTATTTCTTCATCGCTTTTACTCTTTTTACACATTTTTATCCCTTGAAAAATAGGCGTTAGGCAATTTCCTACATGCAAAGGTTTTTGCAGGCTTTATTATTTTTCTTGTATTCAAAATATTATTTGCCATTCTTATGTGTTTTATATAATTTTTTTAAAGGCGTTGGGAATGGATTGGGAAATGTCTGAAGAAGACCAGATGCTTCGAGCTATAGCCATGTCACTTGGAGAAAATGTTCTAGTCTCTACTAATCAAGTATGTTTCATTAAGCATTGAAAATTATATATTTGAACAAACACATTTTAGTTGCTATGCACAGTATGCAGTACTACTGTAGGATGCATAACTAGTCCTCACTTGTATTGCGATATATATAGAATGATACAGCTGCTGAGATTGTTTTTCCTAGAGATGGAAATATAGAACTGGTATACCATTTGCAGAGATTGATGTTCTTGGAGATGGAAATAGGAATAGTATATTTTTTTTGAATCGAGGGATTTCACAGGCTTCACTTTATTTTTGCATGGATCCTACATGCATGATTATATGAAATTATCACAATGGTGTCAAAGATGTATATGATTTGTATTATATATTTTCTCTGAGCTTCTGTGTTAGCCTTTTAAGTATGGTATAGTAATCTTATCAGTTTACGTGGATTCACTTTAGTTCTACTGAATCAAATTTAACCACAATGTTTTATGGGAGAAAACAATTTTGGAGAAACATATATGGATATAAAATGGCAATATTAAAAAAATATTTCGCTGCTAGCTTTTAAAAAGCATCTAGCTAAGCTCTTATCAAGGTAGAAAAATGTTAAATCACATTTCAGGATGTGGAATTGATTTTTTTATTTGTATTCACTGTTGGACACAAACACATTTATATAATATGTACTTAAGTTTTATACTCTAATTTTTTTTAGTATTGCATGTCAAAAACATTTTAATTGTACCAACTCCCTTAAAATTGCTAAACTGCTTTTTGTTTTTATTAAATCTTGATGAGGAGGATTATATATTGTACAATTTTTTTTTATGTGCACCCTATCATTTTTTTCCCTTTTTGACATTGCTAAAAGTAAAGTGCTTGCTTCTTCAAGAATATACAAGTGTGTATTTGTATTTATTTGAAGCATATTTATATCACTATCGATAAATGGATTTTTTTTATATTGGAGCTGGGATTAGATATTAATTTATATTGGTTGGGATGTCTATTAGCATGTATTTTGTTGATGTGCAAAAGCACAACACTGAATAAATCTGGTATATTTAATTATTACTGTCTTATTACTTGTATTATAAGAGTAATTTCTTTTGTGTTAAGCTCCTATTGAACTTCAATGAGTTCAAGTTGATGCAGTTGAATTTATGATGCAATTGTTATTTTAAACCAAAAAGATAATTATTTTTCTGAATATTCATTAATAAAAATGTTGAAAATGAATTATTGTATATCAGCATAAATTTATGTAAATAAAATAAATGCTTCTGTCCAGAAAATGTTACTTAAGTCACTATCGTTAAACATTGCTGCAATTGAATCTAAATTGGTATACAATCACTCAAAAATGTATGGAACACTTGTTATGCATTACTGTAAAGTCATTTATAAAAATATCACATTAAAACAAACAAAATGAATTAAGAAATATTTTAACACTTGGTGTACAGTATACAAGGAAATTTTTTTATTAGTATTATAGAATTATAATTTGATCTAGCTTTTCAAAGAGAAATCAAAGGCACACTGGAATCAAAAAAGTATTGGGACACTTTTGAAATGAGAAATTTAACAAATATACAGCGCATCAAAAGAATTTAATTTCACTCTACTTTTTAGACTAGGAGTTTAAACACAGATATTTCAACAGATAAGATTATTTATAGAAAAAAATGGCGAGAAACAAAAATATATCGGTTGATGTGCGAAATCTCGTAAAAAAATCTTTGGAAAGAGGGGAAATCAATTTGCAGTATAGGAAAAATGTTGAAATTGAATAATTTTACTGTTTATAACATCATTAACAAGTTCAAGAAAACAAACAGTGTTGAAAACAACCAAACATCAGGGCATCCAAAGACATTTAATGAATGTGAAGAGAGGTGGATTGTGAGACAAGTACACAATAATCCAAGAACTAGTGCAGTAAAAATGACTTTGCAATGTAAAAGTAGGTTCGGAAAATCGGTAAATCCTGAAATTGTTCGAAATGTTTTAAGAAAACATAAGTATCATTGCAGAGTACCTCAAAGAAAGCCCTAGATAATCAAAGCAAATAGACAAGCTAGGTTGGCGTTTGCTAAAATGTATGCAAGGCAGCCAACAGAATATTCGCAAAATGTAGGGGTTTTTTTGATGAAAGCAAATATCACATTTTCGGATTAGATGGCAAAAAAAGTTTGGCGGAAATCAAATACAGCAATGCATGTCAAAAATTTACGGCCTTCTATCAAATATGGAGGGGGTAACCAAATTGTCTGGGGCTGCATGGCAAGCTCTGGTGTTGGTAACTTACATTTTATTGATAGTATATTGAATAAATCTGTCGATCTTGACATTCTCAAGCAAAATTAAGGCAAAGTGTGGGCTCATTGGGAATCTCGGGACATTTTAATTTATACCAAGATAATGATCCAAAACATACTGCAGATATTTGCCGTTTATGGGTCCTCTACCACTCTCCTAGTGTTATTAACCTTTAGAACTCGGGCATTATCTGAGGCAAAATTTCTCTTCCATTCGGATCTGAGAAGGAAATTTCTTTCCCCCCACTGGAATTCCTGCTTGGCCATTTTCGCCACATGTGGTATCATTAAAAGTTTCACACTTTACTAAGGGAAGGGTTGCCGAATTTTAGTCAGGGATCTTTCAGGAGTAAGGAAAATTGCAATATTTGGCGCATTATTATATCAAAATAGTTTTTTTTTCTAAATTCAAGGTACCCATTTTGAATTGAATGACTTGCAAACTTTCAAATGCATATTTTTGTTGTTTTTTTCCTGTCTTTTTTTAAGTAAATTCTGAAATTATAATAGATATTTCTTAGAGTTTGATGTACAGCATTTCAGAAGTACTATGAGAGTAGAATTTATATGAAGTGTTGAACAGTAATCATCACACATAAATAAAATGATTATATTTATTACTTTTATTTCTTTCAATGGCAATGTTTTCAGGATTTTCTGATTGCTTAAAATGATTTACTATGAAACAAGGTTTTTACTGTATTCATTGCTTTAGTATAAGGAAATTATTATAGAAAATTTAAAAGAAAGGGGCCTTACATTATAATCATTTGTATTGTAACATGATTTTAAATTTTTAAAAACTTTTTTGTTCTCAATTTTGTAAAATATTTTCTTGCTCTAAAAAAAATGTAAATAATCATTTAGCGTTAAACACTGAGATATCATTAGAGTTGTGTATTATGTAAATTCTTTTAAAAAGTTGTCAATCATATTGTATTACTAAAATATGTGTTCCAGAAAAACGTTAAAATATCATATAAATATGCCAAATATTTAATTCACAGCTTCTATAATCGAAGCTTCATGACAACATCCTCTGAGAATACAATAGTTCAATTATAAACTTGCAATAATATAGATGTTTTCTATTTTATATATATATATATATATATATATATATATATATATATATATATATATATATATATATATATATATTGTAAAATAGGTAAGTAGAGGTAGTCATGTAGTAGCAATGTGTAGAACCAACTAAAGATTATTTAAGATTACGTGTACACATTCTAACTTCAGTATAATTATTGCAGCATATATATTCAACTACAATAATGAAAATCATGTTATTAAAATATCCACCCCACGTTTTCAAAATCGTTCAACAAAATTTCCAACAGAAGGAAAATTTTTAAGAAAATGAGTAGAACATTATTATACTAAACATTTTATTTCACTCTAAAATAAAACAGCTTACATTTTCAAGTACAATAATTAAACCATGTAATAAAAAAATAACTTAACAAATTTTTAAAATTGTTTGACGAAATATGTAAAAACTTTAAGAACAATATGTTGGGCATTTTTCTAAACATTTTATTTTCTAATTAACGCCCTTTTAGTGCACGAAAAAAATAATAATAACTGTACTCCAAGTATTTTGTGATCAATTAGATTTGAGTTTTTAGTAACATCGCAATATAAAGGATACTGGGGATGGACCTCAGAAATCTGATTCTCTCACCAAACTTCCACACCACACCAACATGCTTTCAACTTTCTGATCAAAATTAGCTGATACGTCTAAATCCTCATTATTTTCAAAAATACTATTTTCGAATTCATCTTCATTCTCCAAATCACTATCGTCAAAATGTTCTTCCTCTAAATCTTTCATCAAATTCTCTATCTCGATTTTTGTGAGGAATTTTCGAGGCATTCTAAAAAATAGAAGAAAACGCAAGAGAAAAAGAAAAATCTGTTGCTCATAAAACGTAAAGTCATCGAATAAAGTATTTTTTTTAACAAAGTCGAAACTTGTTCCTAAACGTCGCCAATGATAAGGAATGCTCAAAATGTTGGCAAAAAATAACCCCACCCAATTATGGACAGTAGAAACGAAGTCATAATAAGGGTCGGGGAAAATCGTAAAAGGGTGTGTCAGAAAAAAATGGGGGGGGGGGGGAAGTGTCTTTAGAAACCTTGGTACACACGTCGTACCAAGCCAAATTAAGCGACAAAAAAATTTCTGGTACGGCCTATGTACCAGCCGATTTATAAAGGTTAAGACTCCTGCACAAAGTCCAGGCCTTAATCCCATTGAAAATGTGTGGGATTATTTGCAGCAAAAACTATATGAGCACCTAATTTCTAACAAGCAGGATTTAAGAAAATATTTGATCAAAGAGTGGACCAAAATTGATGGATCGTTCTGCAAAAAATTGATCAAATCCATGCCAAATAGATTTTGAGAGGTCATAAAAAGCAAGGGTAGCCCAACAAGATATTAATTTTGTAAGTTTGAATTGATTTTCTTAATTTATTTTGAAGTGTCCCAATACTTTTTTGAGCACGTTTTTTAACTCTTTTTATTAATTTTAACCATAATTGCATTAATGTGTTTTGTCCAAATTATTATTATTTATATTTACCAAAATAACATTTGCTTCTTTTTCTTTTGTATGTTTAAGTAAAATACTATGATAAAAATCTTTGAACTGGTAGCTTGTCCCAATACTTTCTTGAGTGACTGTAGTTAAATCACTGATGCTAGTTCAATTTTACTCTCCCATATAAGTGTTCATTTGCTCTACTTTTATTCTTTTATCATAAATTATTTTTGTGTGCCATCTTGGATCTTGTTTGGTTGTTACATAAATGGTTTTAATATTGACATAATTTTTGGCTGTCTTTGTAAAATATGTAAGAAACGTGAAGTTTCACTTGTTTCCTTTCCTTAGGTTTATGACTTAACAAGAAAAATAATTGGTAGAAAAAATAAGTTACAAACGAATCTCTTTGGAAGTGGTCCTGACACATCCATTAAGTTTTTTTTGTGGTTTAATAAATTATTTTATCCTAGTGGGGTGTAAATTTTCTCTTCCTTGTTTAGCAAGTTTACAGAATCCACAAGTTATATTATTTTTTTAAATTTGAGAAATATTTTTGGAATTTTTTAACTATTTTTAATATAGATATATTAGCATAAAGAGTCTCTCATGGTATTTCTCTTAGATTTTCTTTGTAGTTGTAGTAAGAGCTATTTTTTAGTTCCATAAGTATTTTGTTTTTTAAATGGGGATATATAGAAAAGCTATAATATATACTTGCTTTTGCTTTGAAGTGATTAATTCATTTATGGAAGACATGCTTTTCCCAATAAATGTTGCTTTCTTCCTATAAAGTTTTGTTTTTGCCATTAGATATTTTTTGATGTAGGAGATAATATATCACAAAATTATTTAGTTCTGTGGCTTGTATTTCCTCATCCTTTTTAAGAAATAGTTTTGTGCTTCCTGTTCCTTTAACTAAGCATGATATGCCATTTACAGCAATATATTTCCCACTTCTATAGATTAAAATTTCATGAACCTATTTGTGTTTTTTGAAAAATCTCTTAAATCTAGATTTATTGGCTAATAATTTGCTCAGAACTTCATGGAACATAAAATCTTTTTTAGTATCTATATAAAATTTGAAAGACTTGATATTGCCAAGTAAATATCTTACCAACTGGAATTCTTGATACAAGCAATTGGCATTGTTAACCACAGTACCAAAGGAGTGGCCTTAAACATTCTTTTAAAATGCTTAAGTCAATCATGATGTGTTCATGATTTTGAAAATGGGTGTAAGAATTGAATTGTGAAGGGAAAATTGTTTTAACTACAAGAGCATTTGAATTGTCGTATGTGGTAAAGATAAATGTGTTAAAAACATTTTAATGACTTTTTGCATTCTCAAATTACCCCAAATTTAAGGGGGGGGGGGGGGTAATTCTTTAAATTTTTTAAATACTTTTTGAATAAGATATGACGACTGGTACACAAGTTTTTTTTTTTTTAATAAAATAACTAAAAAAGTTTATGAAACATTTTCCATTTGAAGCTAACCTTCCCATTTGCCTTATGATCTGGATTGTTGAAGCTAACTAAAAAATCTGTTACAAAGAATGATTAACTTAATGCTAACAAATGGTTTAATAGCAAATCCTTATTAAGCTGAACGCTATCAAACCAGGTGCCTCTTAACCCTGGCCAAATTCAAAAGAATCTTTATAAATACAAAACCTCTCGTGTTCCAAGTGTTTTTTCTTTTATTTCTACCTGAAACATGAAGATTAAGTTGAATATAATTTCTAATTCTCTCTTGTATAGTTGTGTACCATTTAGCTTTGTCTTATTTCAAAAGCATATTCTTTTCACTTTACAGATACCGAGTTTAACTGTGTGTGTTTGTTCATTTTGTAGATTATGCTTTTTTTTAACCTGTACTTTCACAATTTTGGACAACCTATAGCACCATTTACTTCTGATTAATAAAGTTCTATTGTATTTTAATCCTGAATATTACATAATTTCTTCCTTTTGAATTTAGTTATCAAAACTGGACAGTATACTGTAAAGGCTTTCTGAATATTTCTGGTTGGCGATTGTAGTTTTGAAGAAAAAAAATTTATCAATTTTTTTTTTAAAGTTCACTCTAATGTTGAACGAGCATTGAATTAGTAAGAATATTGACAATGGCCATAATTAAGTTTGCTGTTATTTAATTATGTTTTATGGAAACCATGATATCATTTTATTATATTTTAAAAGCATATTGAGAATTTACCGTTCTTTATACAGTGGCCCACTCAAATGTTTATACACTTGCAATTTTCTGTAAAACTTTTCAACTAATAATAATTAATGTATTGAAATTGTAATTTTTTTTATAATACCTGCAATTTGTTCTTATTAATAACATAATTATCTTTTAAAACATAATATAATTTTTTTTGAGAAATTAACTATCAGAAAACTACTAGAAAATTATGCCACAAGTCTTTGGTAATTCTTTAAAAAATTTTTTAACTAGTTTAAAATATTGTATTTGTTTCTTAATTTAGTACTAGTGAGATCTTTTAGCATCCACAACTTTTAAACAGCTTGGTGTAGATTTCATCAATATTTTGTAGTTTCTGCGTCGATGCTCCTCCATTCTTTCTTGGACATTGTTTTTATATAAGTCATGTTTCCTTTTTTTTTTAAAATCAAATTCTCACCGTATGTTTTATTGGGCTTAAATCGTGTGATTGAGGATATATTTTCAGAATTTGGGGACAATTAGAGATACCATCAGCATACGTTGAGAGCATTGCACTTGGTGTCTTTATCTTGGTAAAAAGCTGAATTTGTCTCCAATATTCAAATATTGAGTGGGTAATTTCAAATTTTTCTTTAAAATATTTAAATAGAGTTTGATTCACAGTACCATGAAGAAATACCAAGTTACCTAATCCTAAAGCCTATTTACACCCACATGCAAGAATATAGAAAAATTATATAAAATTGCAACTGAATGAACACACTGTATATGTAAATTTCACATGTTAAAATTATCTGTAGCAGACTCCATGCATTTTTTTTTCTAGAAATGGGGAAATATTTGCATTTGTAGGGAGCAAGTATACTGACAAAAATAGGAACTATTTTCTCACTGTTTGAAAAGAGCTAATTTCAATGTTTTGTATCTCAAATTCAGAGCATCAAGTATAAATAGGGCTTTTAATGTGTAAATATTGATTAAATCAATACAATAAAAGTGTTTTAGTTCTACTCTATATATTTGCAGAAGTTTCTCCTTTAGCCTTATAATATAAGCTTTATCTTCGAAGGAGATGTTGAAATTGCTGACAGAAATTAGTCATCTTGGTAATACAAGTACCACAATTTAAATTTGTGCTGTTCAACTTTTACATGATCAGCATATTCTGAAAAGATTTGGGGAAACACATTTAACCCTTTGATGCGCAGTGGTATGTCTCTGAAACCATTTTCTAAAAAATATCTTAAATGTGCAGTGGTATTTAAATTAAACCAATGGTTCTACAGATATCTTTTATCCCCCCTTTCATTAAAGACACTAGATGTCACACTATACACAATAACTTTTCTTTCTGTGAGAAAAATGCATCATTTTAAAAACCTTTTTTGAACACTTTCAAAAAAAAATTTTTTTAGCAAATAAAAATAGATAAAAATTTAAAATAAGTTACTTAATACTTTTTTGCTCCATATGCTGTTCATAGTATGCTAATTTTGGTATGATAAATTATAAAAAGAACTGCCTCATAATAAGCGTTGTTCCTGGTGGTTTCAGAGAAGGACCACCACAGACTTAGAACATGAAAATTGTCCTTTTCTCCGACTTGTAGCACACATGTGTAAGAGATATTCCCCCTTGTTTTTCTTTTCTCTGAATAATTTATGGGAGTTTTGCTATTGCTTTGGGGGAGGGGGTTTGTTGACATAGAAATAGTGAGGTTTTCCTTGAATCGAAACTTTTTCTCAACTCACTTACATTCTTATACTGAAGAGAGGTCAAATTTTTTTTGGAAATTTTTAATACTTTTTTTTATTATTTTTGGTTATGTCTTTCAATTCAATTTGCTAATTATTTAATCTTTTGTAGATAATTCTTATCAGTATTATTGCAAGTTTTAATAATTTAATAATGAAGAAACAATGAAGAATAATATATAACTTTACTGACTATTGTAGTTTATTTCAATCTCTTATAGTTATATTTTGTAATATTTAACATTTGAAAAATAATTCTAATACTTAATATTACATGTTTTAGTAAATTTATTACAAAATATATAAAGAATAATCTTACAAATCTGATCCAAATCATATATTGTTCTTCCGAGAATTATGTTGTAAGTGCGTGTTTGTACACTATAATTTTTTTAAAGGTATTTTCTCTTTTTTTAGGTTCTAAACATTGCATTTATTAATTTTATTTTGAAAAATTCAGTGAATTTATTTTTCTGTGCGTTAAAGGGTTAACTAATAAGTATAAAAAGTATTTATGTACACTATCTGTTGTACCCAAAATACTTAAATTGTTCAACTTTTTTCTAAAAAATTTTCTCGCAGGTTTAAGCTGATTATTAATTTAATATTAGAATTTTAGGATGTTTTTCATTACATTTATTGCATTCTGAACTATTTTTCTTATAAGGTTGAAACAGAGCCCAATAAAACAGATGAGCAGAAAGAACAAGAGTTTGTTCAGCAAAAAAGAAGAACCAATTAGGGCTAAAGCACTTGAATTATTTACACTAAAAATTATTGAAGGCTGTTTAAAGATTGTTGATTCTCTGCCAGATGCTGTGTATCGCTGTTGTGATCTTTTAATTGTGGTTGCTATCAGAAATGGAGTAGAGTGGCGTGATCGATTCGTAGTCATACGATTACTAAATGAGGTAAATGATGAAATTTTAATGATTGTATTATGTACTTTTTAAAGTTTCTTCAAACTGAAGAGTTTTGTAACAATATGTATTAATGATGATCGAAATTGTATTTTTAGAATTTTTCTTGTCAATCAGTGTGCATATATACTTACAAAGTTGCTCATTTTTATTTAAAGAATTATTTTAGGGTTAGGGCATTCTGAAACTTAAATATTACTTGGCCTTATTTCAAAATCGAGATCCATTGCCAAATACACATGTTTCAAAGTGCAGTGCTAATAAACAGAATCAATCTGAAATTGCAGCAAATGTTAAGATTTGATCATTAGAAAGGTGTTACACAGTGTGGTGTAGATTATTTATTTGCTAGAAGTTAATGTATTCATTTCAATATTTTATTGACAATTGTAGTTCGTAGAAATACATTTAGATATGTACTTCTCATTCAAATACTCCTGTAAAAGTTTCATGAGGTCAAAGCCTTGAATGAGGGGTTAAGGGAATCTTTATCTGTATGTTATTACACTAAGAAAATGCATTTTCTATTCTTGTAAATGTGTGCTGCAGGTTATGATAGTATAACTTTGTAAGTTTTTTTTACATTTTAAATGTTTAAAATTCAAAATTGTTTATCAAGATTTTTTATATAAGAATTGCCAGAAGTTCCTCTAATTTTCCATGTTCAAGTTTATCTCAGAACTGGGGCTACATATATCTTTAAAATGTGACCTGCATGTTATGTATTGCAATTTTCCCCCTCCTAATTTACTTAAGTTGCAGTACAATTACTGTAATAAGGGTTAGGAGTAATTCTGGGTGAAAAGTAAAAGGCAAAATGTCTCTGAACTTTTCGTTACAGTAGTTGTACCACAGCTGAATGGAATGAGTAAATAATCTATAGTACAGCATATGTGCATCAAAGTTTCAAGTTTAAAACCTCAATAAATCTTTGTATTACAGTTAGAACTTATTCAAGAAACTCCTTGTTACATTGAAAATGGAGTGCTATTCCCTCTCTTAAAAATCTTTTAGTATGTATGCAAGTTTCAAAAAATTATTTCTTTTTATTTCAGGCAGCACAAATGAGTTTTAAGTTAGGAAAACATGTATTCTACTTGTATAAGAATGTTAACACACATGCACATACGTTAATGGAATATTATTTCAACATTTAGATTTTGTCACATTCAAAATTAGACATGTTTGTTATACAGCTGAGAATCTTATTGCTCCCTTCTATTTTATATCCTTTTGATTAATTGTATTGTTAAATTTTATAGATCTATATGAAAGTACATTACCTTCCGCGGCGTTTGAGACCTGGAACAATTCCTGTTGAACGAAAAGGATGGGGTATTGGATCAAAGTTACCATGGGTACCTCCGGAACCTATGCTTGCTGTTCGGTTGCATTTACTTACTCTGTTATTTGAAGTAATTTATTATTAGTAGTATATTTTTACCTTTAAATTATAAAGAAATGCATAAGCTGATTTGGAAAGTTAAAATCTAAATTTTCTTCCCTAAAGGAAATGAAATTGGGTGTTGCTGGTATTCTTGAAGCTCAAGGAGTTATGGGACGTTTTATAATCGTTTTAGAACTAACAGCTGCCTGTTTGAATTTATTACAAGATGAAGCACCTCCTAAGTTGGTTTTATTTGTTTTGCCTATTTTAATTGTAACTTTCATTGTGATTTATATTATGTTCTTCTAATTTTTCTTTCTTCCACTAATTTACAGATGGTTGACGTTTTTAGTCTTGATTGTTGATCTGTATGAAAAGGCAGCAATTATGTCTAAAAGAAAGGCTCCTCTGTTTGCGGTAATTTTTATTTTTTAATATAGTTTTTAAGCAATGTTTTGTAGAATTATGTAAAGACTTATTTTTGTAAGTCATTTCCCCTCCTCCAGGTTTGTTGATGTAATGTTTAAAAAACTGCATGTATATTAATTCGTTTAAAGTTTTACTAATAGGTTTGCATACTTATGTTTTATAGCGATTTCTTCAACATAAATTTATATGTATCTGTCTCTATTATAGGCACCTAAAAGGCAATGGAAATGGTTTGATGATCGCAGTGGTAAATGGAATAACTACACTCCTTCAAATAATAAACTAATTGACGATGCTTATTTATCTGGGGAACAAAGTATACGTTTCAGTGCAGGACGTAGGAATTACACTGTTCAGTTGACTACTATGGTTCAAGTAATTGAAGTTTACCTTTTTAATATACTTCTCCCTTTTTGTGTTATTCCTGAATAGTTTTATGATTTTAACTCTGACATATAAATAAAATGCAATTTCATCTGCCTGAAAATTTCTAGTAATCAACCATGCTGTTAAATTTGTAAAAAGACACCATTTAATTTGTTATTGGTATTGTTTAGAAAGTGACATGTCTTTTTAAAGCCAAAATTTCTGACATCCGTTTCTAAGTTTTACTTTAAAATCTTTGTTAGAGCCTATTCCAATCAGTGCCTTTTCTAATCTGACATTTTTTTATTTTCATTGTGACCATATGAATTCATTGCCTTCTGTGATATTAGCATAGTCAAAGCATTTTCAAACCTAGTTTCAAAATCTGAATAAAGGGCCCTTTAAATGTTGAACGTAGGTTAAAATTTCATTTTCCTGGCAGATTGTCTGTGATGAATTGAGAAACTGAGAAAATTCGCAACATTCAATATTAAACTCCTTTAGCTTAATTATGATAAGAAATGATGTTCCTTGTAACTGAAAATGAACCTCATTAAATTTAGTAAATATGTTTCTTAAATATGTCTGGTTTCCACTTGATATTTTCTTTTAAAATTAAAGTTACGATCTCCTTTAATGAGAGCCTTTTTTGTAGACCCCCAATTTACACGTCATGGACCCCAAATTAATTTTTTCACTTATGTGGTTCCTGGAGGTCGATATAGACCACTTTAGGAAACACTGTTCTGAACAAATCAGAATTAGCTGTGGGTGAAGTAAATTAATGTTTTGTATAGCTCCCATCAAAACAGCTCTTAACCAGTTGCTTGTCAGTCTATTGTGGCATATGAACAGAATGGCAACCACAACTTGTCACTGTATGTCAAGGGTTAAACATTTTTTTTAAATTGGTAAAAACATAATGTGCATAATTTTTTTAAATCATTAAAAAAAATTCCAAAAAAAATGAATAATAAAATTTTTGTTAGTCTGAATTTGCCTTAAATTTTAAAAGATTCCAGAAATTTGATGAAATCATAACACAAAGAATTTATGATTTCAAGTTATCTTTTCTTTCTTTTACTGGATTTTCTCTCATTGATAAACATGATTGAGGCATGCTTTCGAAATCTGTTAGTAACCTTTCTCTATTTTGACCCATCTCCTTGTCACCACTCCCTTTTTTATTGCATTTAGAAAGTTTTTCCTACGTCCCCCCCCCCCTTTTTTTTCTTTCAAAAATTTGTTTTTAAAGCTTGCCAAAATATGTCCATTGTACGAATCAACAGTTTAATAGTTAACTCATCCTACTGAGATTCTATGGGGGTAAATGGGAAGTGTAGGGTGCAGGTCAATGATATTTGATACATTAGCAAACTATCAGTATGTATACAAGATCCAAAATTAGTAGTGAATAAAAGATCAGTTTTTTTTTTTAAACAATGTGAAATGTATTCTTGGGGGAATATAGAGGAGAACTTAAAATTTTCTTTCGTGTTTTTGTATATGATTCACTTTATAATTTGTATAGTTTTGACTGAATAACAATTAGGCTTAAATATGTACTTGCATTTTATCAGTTTTTTTGGTTTTTATAAATATCTTTTGAGTATAAAGTTAAACTTTTAAAACATATTCTGTATAGAAACATGTATATTTTACAATTGTTTTTAAGGAAATATTCATTAATTTAAATACTTGTGAAAAGTAAACAAATTGATAACTAGGATTCTTTTTAAAATGTTTATATTTAAAAAGAGGAGGAGAGAGAGATTGTAAGGATGTGAAGGACATTAATTTGGAACAAAAGCTTTAATTTTTAGAAAACATGGATGTATTTAGTAAAATATTTAAAAAATCAGAAAAAAATATTCTTGAATCTGTGTGTGTGTGTGAAATAATTTTATTTCTTTGTTTTTATCGTTACATTTGTTGAAATATTTGTATCTCATAACTTTTTTTTTCATTTATTTTTCATGAAAGTTTTGACCTAGATTTAATTATTTAAAAAAATAAATACCTTAAAATTTTTATTATTGCTATTTTGTGTCTAAAATTGCAGTTACTTTTAAAATAGATAAGCTAAGCAATAGATTAATCTTTTGCACCAAAAATGTTTATTTCTTTAAAATGAATGCAAAATTATCCAATGTCTAACTTTCATTTGCATTAAACTTGTCAAAAAACCTTTCTAGAAAAAAATGTAATGATATTGCAATTTCCTCCTGTTAAGTTTCATTAGAAAAATCTCATTAGAAAGTCAAGTTTTTGTGCCAATTGTGTGTGTGTGTGTGAGTGAGTGAGTGAGTGAGCTAAGTCTGTATTGAGCTGAGTATTGCTGTTGCATCATATAGATATTAATGTTTTCTTTCCAGATTTAATTTATTTCTTTTAAAGAATATTTGCTAATAAGAGCATTCTGGTTTACATGTTCTTTTAAAACAACTTTTTGTGTTCAATTAGTTGGAAAAATTTTGTTCTCTTGGCTTCCGCTGAAATACAAATTTTTTACATACAATGGATTAAAAAAATATTCTCTTGTGGGATTTTCGAAACACACATTTTCAAATAAAACACATAAGAATCTTGTTTTGATATCAAGGTGTGATTTGTGTGTGGTGCAAATTTTGCTGCAGTGATGCTAATATGTAAGTGAATTCTTTCAAAAGTTTTATTAAAGTAATTTTTTTTTTTGTAAGATAAATGAGGAAACGGGCAATTGGCGCCCCATTATGCTTACAATGGAGAATAAAGATGAAAAAGAAAAGACAAAGCCAGAATTCAAAGCCAAAGATGATACTGTAAAATTAGAAGAACCTTCTGATTTAGTGTCCTCATCTGACGGCACTGGACAAATTGACATGGCTCATTTACGTACATATTCTATTCGTATAAGAAGTATCAAGAGATTAAAAGCTAATCAATGTAGAGGTTTAGTTAGGTAAGTTATTTTTTTATAGTTTTTTTGTATTTTCCTGTCTTATTTTTTTATGATTTTTTTTTTACTTGTGAAATAGAAGAGTTTATATCTGTAATGTTATTTTTTAATACTGCATGAAACTTGAAATCACTTGGAGAATTCATTTTTGTGTGAAGGGGGGGGGGCCTTGCTAATTTTGTGTGTTTCACAATGTCTTAAAAGATTTGATGAGTAATTGAAGTTGCTTTAATGTATTTATTTTGCATTATGTGATACTTTCCAACTTATTCTTACAGACTTATTTTTTTCGTATTTAAGATAATACTCTATACAAGCTAAAATTGGGTTTCATTGAAATGAACTACAATTTGTTTTTGAATTTATCTACAAAAGTTTATTAAATTCTATCAAACAGTAAGAATAAATTACAAAAAGTTAACTCTTTGCTTATATTTAAATGCTTCTATAATTATTTCTACTTGGTATCGTCTTCCTTAATTTCTTAATGAATGGACTACAATTCCATTCTGAGAGCTGCGGTAGCCCAGTGGTCAAGGTATCGGATCATGGCAGGCATATCATGAGTTCAATCTCAGTACCAATAAAGACCCGCCATGTAGGGCAGCGATGCATGTTAAATCTGTCCGGAGCTGAAACATCCTCCCATTGGTGTGGTGTGGTAGTTAGGAGAGGGGGTGCCTGCTCAGATGTGGTCCACGTCACTTGACCATGGTTTAAAATTGCCATGGTCCATTGCCAAAAGACCTCATGTAACTGAACTGTGTGACATTAATATTCACTCACTCACACAATTCCATTCCTCTCATGTGTTGCTATCTCATTAAATATTCACTATCCTAATTATTAATTGTAATTTTGCCCCCCCCCCCCGTTTTGTATAACTTGCCCTAATCAACATGTGAGGAAGTCTAAAATGAATGTAGATAATTTATTTAAAAATTTTTAATTGCGAGATTGGACGAGTAAATGACCATGTAAAAGTGAAGGAAAAGTCCTTATTTGCCGATTTAATTTGTGCATTAAGAGCTATCTTTCCTAAAGAAGATTAAATGATAGTTTCTGTATCTTCATGTTAAACAATTTTGATTCAGGTGAATTCTGGCCCCCCCCGCCTGGGGCAAACATTTCTTAAAAACTAATGTAACAGATTATGTAGAATTTTCTGTTTACTATGCTAATAATTGTTGAAAGTAATTTATTTCTTAACAAAACAATTACAGTTTCAGAAGAAGGACTAATTTATTTTTTTACTTTATAAGATTTTCATTAAATTCATTTGACTAATTTCATTTCTTTGTTGACATAAGTAGGAATTAACTTTATTTTTATTATTATTACTAGTTTAGCTTCAGCATGCATTGGAGAAGGATTTACTGTCAAATGACATTCTTTTTTTGAAAGGTGTTGATTTGCAGGTGTTATGTATGAAATGAGAGATGTATATTTACCAGTATTTTGTGTGTGATATCACTTGCTGAATTTTTCATGTTTTTTTTTTTTTTTTTTTTTTTTTCCCAAAGAGAAACTGATGCAAATTGTATGGCAGATTATCATATTAGTCTTGCATTTTTTTTTTTACTATCATTTTTAAAATAGTGCATTTTTAAGTCTTTTTTTTTTTCTGGGCTTTTATCATTTTTGTGGTTTAAGTTAACATATTGTATAATTTGGAATGTTTTCAAAAACTTAATGTGATCATTAATTTGAATGATTTTATATTTTGCTCTGGCCATCAATTTTATTAATCTGTAAATTTTTTTAAAATTTAGATTCTGTGTTATACTTATGAACACGCCCCTTGATCCTGATACTCTGCATGCTGTAATGAGACTGTGTTTGAGACTTACTCGAAAGCATTGTAATGCTGTCATGTTTGCTATCATGGAAGGACCAAAGACTCTATTGTCTTTGACTCAGCCATATGCTTTCATTGGCTTTACGTCTTTGACAGCCTTATTGTTTCGTCACGTTTTGGAAGATCCAAACACTCTTGCTCATACAATGGAAAAAGTAATTTTTGAAACTCAAGTTTTCATTTATTTGTATGAAAATTTTGATTATTTTATCTAATACTTGGACAATATTAATTAAATACATTAGGAACTTGAATAAATGCTAAAATTTACTCTTTGACGAAAGGTTTAAATTTGTTTATAATACAATTAGTAATAGAGGGAGATTTTTTTTAATGAATACCATGCTATATCTTCTGTAATCATATTTTCTTAAGTTTGTCTGCTAAAATATCATTCCTAATGTATTTAAGAATAAGTTAATTTCTTACTATTTATATTTCTATTTTAGTTTTTTGAAAAGTAAAATTAACGTTTTTGTTTGGTATTTATTATTTGTGTCTTGGAAAATTGAGTTAACCCTTGCTCTGTTTTGTAGGTAATTAGGGCTGCAACTGCTGGAGGTTCATCATCACTGATGGTATCTAAAGAAATGCACTATATATTTAGAGTTTTGGGCCCAGCTGCATGTCGAGATCCTGATATTTTTTCCGCAGTGTCATCTAATACACTACGTCTTAATATTCTGCCTATGACAAAAAGAGGTTAATTTAGTTTTGATACTAATGAAATCTTAGTAAATAATGCAATTAATAGTACGGAGAATTTTGAATTATACAAATCATAAAATTTGTGTAATTCAAAATTCTCTGTGCAAAAATAAAACATACAAGTCATAAAATTTGTACTATACAAGTGTACATACTTCCCAACTTTAATGTTTTGCACATAAAATTCACACTTCTCTGCCTTTCTTTATGCTTTTATACTTTGATTGTTCACTTCTGCTCATTTTTTAGAAAAATTTTCATCATTCGTTCACTATTGTTTCCCTATATCTTATATTCGGAAGCCCAGTGGCTGAGTGGTAGTGTATTGTGCTTTCACGTCACAGGTCTGGGGTTCAAATCTCGGGCTGGGCAAGGTCGACTCATCCCTTCAGTACCAAGCTTGCTTGGGAACTAAATACTGGTGTTTTTGGCATCAGACTGACCACCTGACTGGAACATCTGCACGTGCACTTCAGCACCTAAGGGCACGAAAACTGAGATAGGCACAGTAGGTCTTGGACCTCATGGGCTGTTGTGCCACTGAGTTTAGTTAGTTTATGTTATATTCACATCAAATGGAAAGAAAAGTAGGCAAAACCCATAGAACTCATTGTCATTAAGAGTTTTCTTCTAAATATCATTTTTTACCTATTAGTTCCTAGCTGATTCTTAGGCATGTACTTCTATGTCATGAGTTTTATAAATTTAAAAAATGTTTGTATTTTAAAAATTTGCTTGAAATGTCCTTCATGTGTTTGTTTATCCCCTTGAGCTATTGTTTCTTTATTTAGTATGTGTTAATTAATATTAGCTTCATAAAGACAAATCTTTTGTGCATTGAATTTTATCCTATTTATTTTTAACCATTATATTGGTACCTAGTAAATAAATTGCTTATTGAAAACTTGAGAATAGAAGAGTTAAGCATTTGTTATTAATGTATTTTTCCATATATTTCCTGTCTTGTATGTTGAAAGACAGCTCTAATTGTAATAAAAAAATTGACCTGTCCCTTTTTTTATGATTAAGGGTTTATTGAATAATTTTCTGAACTGGGAAAAGTTGAAATATGTTTGTTCAAAATGTTTGTAATTAGATTCAAACATTTATTCATAAACTTTTTTTTTTTTTCTAGATCCAGTAACTTTGTCTTTAAATCGAATTTATATGAATTAAAAATTTATAAGATTTTTTTATTCTTGGAACAATAATTTCATTTGTAATGTAACTAGGAAAACTGTGCATTCATATTAATAGTTGAACTCAAAGTGATGACAATTCTACTTTTAGAGTTAAAAATTGTGAAAAAGAAAATGTGTATTAACATTGATTCATAGTCATGCAGAAGTAGGAAGAATGTAAATCTTTACAGTGTTCTTAGTATACATATTGCACAATGGTGCATTATGTTTGCAAATTAAGTTTTCTTTGCACTTTTTCAAATTATATGTCTATTTGTCAATTATCATAACCTTAGGAATTTTGCTGAAAAATTAGTCTCTTTGTAAAATTTAATTTTCATTTAAATGTGCTTTTAATTTTTATTTAAATGTGCTTTTTACTTTAATTTTCATTTAAATATACTTTTCTGTTTAGTTTTTTATATCAAATTTTTATTTTGCGTATGTGTTGATCTTCGAAAATATTTTTTAGATGAAGAAGATGGCAGATACAACTCAAATTCTTCTGTTCAAATGTTGAAATCTGTTCCAAACAAATCCTCTTCACATTCAGATTATGTATATGATGTTGAAATAGCTAGTAACTTAATATATGATCTTTTGAATGCACTTATTGTTAAATCTGTTGATTTACCAGAAGAAGGTAATTTATTTTTACTAGTTGATTGATACTTTGAATAACTTAAGTAGATTTGAATGTTTGTTTTAATTTTTGCTGTTTGAAATAAATATGCAACAGCATTTTTACTTGAAATTAAACAATTAACAATTTCTTTGTCAAACTGCTTAATTTGGATCATATTCTGACAACAAATCTTTTTCTTTTTGGATAATTTTATTTTTGAGAATGTTGTGTGTCTTTTTCTTGAAACTGCAGTGTGTATCTGTATTGTGTGATGTATATCAAATGTGTGGTTGTAATAATGGCATGCCCATTTCTCAAATTTAGCAATTGCTTCTCCTGAATCAACTCTTGATGCTTTGATATCAGCAAATGATCAGAACTCACCCCTTCGCGAATCAAGTGCTAGTGATTTGCTGCCAGATGATGATGATGGTTTGGTAAGTTCAATCAATCTGTTTCAATGCCTTATTTTTAAAAATTTTTATCCTGATGAAACATCTGAATATAGCTATATTTTAAAGTGAAAATTTTGTTGTTTCCTTTAACTGTTTTATTTTTATTCCCAGAGTGGAGTATGTAATGTGTTAAATATGTACTGAAATAGAGCATGTAATGCTATCGGATATCAGAAATATTTTGGTTAATTTTTAATGTTCTTTTATTACTTTTAATAATACAATTTTTAATGTGAATTTGACACTGGAGCCTGTTAAATTTGTTCTCCTTTCTGCGTTTTTGCAGGGAATTTGAAAATTTTTTTGTGACTTGTAATAATTTTCCCTAATGGTTACACAGAAAAAGTTTTGTAGTTCTAGGTTAATTATGAGTGCTTTTACAACTAAATATGTCTAGAACAACCGCTTGTGTCATTTTGATACCAAGGCAATTTATCAGTATAAAAATCTGTTCAACAAAACATACTCCACCAAGCAGATACTATTGGTAAAACAAACTTCTCAAAGTTCTACCATGCATTTTTTTTTACCTTGAATACAGTGTTATTGAGTCCACAGTGGAAATGAATCAATTATACTATAATTGTTGCATCTTAAGTGTTTCATTAGACAGTATTTTATCTGCTCATAAAAAATCATTCAATCCTAGAAAAGGTCTAACCCTTGATGAAATAGCTAATTTATTGCGAAAGTTTCTGATAGAGAATGTGAATTGGCTCTAATTTAGATTTCTGTGAAGACATAAGATTGAATGAAAGTGACTGTGAAGAAAGAATCTGAAGAAAGTGCAGTTGTAAATGATAATATTCCTGTAAATACTGATATAAATGTTGCCAGGGTTGACACTGAATGGATAACGCATGATAGTAATGTTCCTGACAGATTTCCCACAAAGCAGTGGTCCAACAAGCTTCGCGAAACATAATGTCAACATCAGTTTTTTTATGATACATGAAATAATATTAAAAAGTCTTTAAAATTATACCCTACTGACCAGTAGTCCTGCAATTATTTAGTTAAAACAATTTATATATTTTATATCGTGGTGTCAAAATGACACTGGTGGACGTTTAGGGGTAATCGAAATTCCAGATGTTCTAGTGTTTATATATAGAATATGGACTGACATTTAATATGCTCATTTAAAATTATTTGTTGCAATTCTCTCATATGTCTCAAAAGAACATTTGAAATAATAAATATTTTCTTTTATATTTTGACTGTTCAATTTTTCTCTTTAAAGTTATTTTGACTTCTTTTTTTTTTAATTTTAGGTTTTCTTTTGAGTAAACAAGGTATCCCTATAATTTGTTCTCGGAATTGTAAAACTCTGAAAAGTCGTGAGAACATAGTTTTGATATGATCCTAATTTGGGGGATTATATTAAAAACAAAAATCTAGATATATATTATAAATGCAAAATTTTGTGAGGATGTTTGTCTTTCGCGCAAAAACAACTGAATGGATTTTAATGAAAATTTACAGTAATATAGCTTATACATCAGAATAACACATAGGCTATAATTTATAAAGATATTGTGTGAAGTGTCCAAAATATAACAATATTTGTCAAGTAAGTAGGAAAAAATTCTGCCATCTGCAAGCAATTCTGGCGTGCGCTGCGAAAAAGCCCACGACAGCATATATCTATTTTATTTGTGAAGACACACTTTGTTTTGGCTATGCAAGGCGCTCGCTTCTAATTAATTCCTGTGATCAGCATAATCCCTAATGTTTTTTTATTTCAAAATAAAACTAGGTTTTGAAGGGAGAGGGTTGTTATAAATCTCTTTGATTTTTTTTTTTCTTTTTTTTTTTAATGATTTTATTATGCACATTTGGTAGTAAGAAATTGATCTTTTTCAAAATAAAGCTTTTATCGGTTCTGGTACTTTAAGTAAATAAACTTTCTCTTTCACACTACATCATTTGGAAAAATTTTTCAAAATTTGTTTGTGGTTGGTAGTTAATTATAACGCTATAATTTATTTAATTGAATAGGCAGATGTTGCATTTTTAAGTATAAATATAATAATAACTATTGTAGTATATTTTTTTGGAGTGAGTGAATATTAACATCACACTGTTCAGCTACACGAGGGCTTTTGGAAACGGACCCCGTAATTTTGAACCATGGTCAAGTGATGTGGATGACATTTGAGCTGGAACCCCTTCTCTTAACCACCACACCACACCAACTTAGAAGGAATATCCTACCAATACTTAGCAGGAATATTCTTTGAAATCCACTCTTCCAAGATATATGGCAGCACAGGTTCTATGATGAGTATTTTAGCGGGAAAGGTGAATAGTTTTATAGCAGATATTGCATTTTCAGCGCATTGCAAAGATTATTATTTTTTGTCAAAATTTAAGTGTCTTATGTTTTTGTATGTTAATGAAGACCTTAGAAAACGATTTGACTATTTATTTTAAGTGAATGGTGTATATAATTAATTTTACAGTGGAATATCTTTAATTTATTTATTAGCTCTAACGGATTAAATTTCCCTGTGTGAAGTATTTTGTTTATGTATATCTCTTAATTTTCAATGTAGTGATCCAAAAAAAGTTATTGTATGAAAAACTGCAGTAAATCTTTATGTGGTATATAAAGTATTAACGTGCATCGCTCCCCTACACGGCGGGTCTTACAAAGCTCTAATAAAGCTCGAGCTATGAAAGAGTAGCTAGACATTTGCCAACTTGACTCTATCATTAACATTTCGCTATGTTTTTCATTGAATCGCCGTTATAATTTAAGAAACGGCGTTGCTTGCGAATATTACAATTTTAACATAAAATAAATACAACATAAAGTAATATTAATGTATAACACTTTCAGATATAAATTATTTACACTATTTTAAGCGTTCATTACACAAAACTTTTAACAGTGTGTTACTTTTGCTGAGCAGAGGTCAGCTTAGGGAGGTATTTTCAAAAATCGACCCTCAAGAGTGTTACGGGGAGTTATAAATTTAAAAAAAATCCTTTTTATCTGCTATTAGATCTACATACTTAAAATTTAACAAAGGGTTTTTTTTTTGGTTCAGCTGAGATTTGCAAAAAACTTTTTTTTGTTAAATTTGCAATTCACGGAAAATTAACTCATTAAAAACTTCTTCATCCTTCAATCTGTGTTGTTTAATTTTTCAGTTCACCCATGCGAAGAACGGGTATACCAGCCTGTTTTTACATGTTTAAATTTTTATATGTACTTTTCTGTCCTCTGCTCATTTTTGTGTAAATTTTTTTTTTCAGATAATACCATTGACTATACCTAATGTTGATGGCTTTAGTGACAGCAATGAATCAATATCTATGCCTCGTGAGAGTAGATTAAATAAAGATACTTCAAAAGACAGTAAATCTGATACAAGTTCAATGAAAAATGTTCCAATAATTAGGAAATCTGGCATATGTAGATTGCTTGCAGAATTAGTTCGATCATATGCTCAATGTGCTCGATTGATAACTGATTACTCGTTCTATGCTGATGAATCTGAACTTCTTTCTGAGGTAATTATTTTATTTCCTAAAACGGAATACACTAAATGCTGTGTACAAATTTGTCTTATTTTTGTTGTAATGTACTGAAATTACTTAGCACTTTTTTTATTTATGGTCTTTAGGTTTTGTTTACTCATGACATTATACATATATAATTCAATATCTGATCTTCAGTTTTATAAAAGGAAATTAAATTGATGTAAATACATATATATGTAATGTAATTTTGTAAGGTGTTAATAAATTATTAAACAAAGTAAATTAAATTGGAAAAAATGTATTGTTTTTAATCTGGCTTTTTGTAAGGTGAATATTAAAAGTGAATATTTTTCTGATAAATCCTAGTTGTGTAGAAATATCAATAGATTTATAAGAATTTTTTGTTTCAGTGAACATTTTTCTTTATATGTTTAAGTAAACTTCAGTTTATAAAAGTACCTAAAATCATTAATATGATGCAATTTACATGTACAAGGTTGTCTGTATATGAGTTTATTATTGCCTAGTTTAGTCTAATTTCTTTTATTTATTGTGCCACAAAAAAAAAATTGTATTTGAGTGTTTAATGCATTTATATTACTCTATGTGTTATGTTTATTGCATGTTAAAATTGTACCATTCACAAGCAATGCCGCCCCTTACGTTATAATGGCGATTTAGTGAGAACTTGGGCGAAATCTTGGTGGTAGAGCCAAGTTAGCATCATTTTTGGTGAGCTCGGAACCCTCTGGAATCTTCTAGAAAGTAGTGGATCTCTCCACTAATGTCACGAGCGGCTATATTTCTGGAAGTGTCTGTCGCGCCTCTAAGTAAGATGCTCGCCGGGACGGCGATGAGTCTGGATTAAACCAGCGATTAGTAAGGATTGTTTTGACTAGCGATTAGCTCAGCTGTGCTTGTGAATAATCTTTACTTACATGTATTTTTTTTAAACACTGGTTATTGTGTTTGATTACTGTTGAAGGTGTGAAGACCTTTTGGATATTTACTCTGTGAATATTGCTGCTGAATCCTGTATTTAAAGGATTGGATTTTTGATAATAAATTCGCATTGCTCTTGAAGAACTGTTTATTTTCTGTGATTTTTTTGCATAAAATCCACGAACCCTCGGATCTATGGAACAATATAATTTTCTATATGATGTTGCTATAAAATATATTTAGATACTTTTTCTGTAATTGTCTTTTGATTTATGATAAAACTGATGACACTCATATATATTTAAAATAAAAATTGATTTGCAAATGAAGGTGTATTTTAATGTTTCTTAGAGAGTTGTTAATTTAGTGCTAAAAACTGCATCCATACTCATAGATCTTAAGTGATCAATCTGATGCATTCTGAAGTGGCTGTTAATGGAGGCTAAGGAAGTTATCCAAGTCAATTGACTTAACCACTCAACTTAAAAGGATCTGTAATAATGAATTCAATCAATATATATGATTTTATTTATATGAACTAATTTTTCAAGGCATGAAAGAGAATGAGTGTTTATTGGATTCTTAGTCTTTTTGTTTTTGATATTGGATCCATACATGTTAATATAAGATCAACTTAAAATATTTTAATAAGTAATCCTTTGAGCTGAAGTAGTTACTACTTTAGATTTAAGTATGTTTCTTTATTATATATTGATTGCAATTTAGTGAGTTTAAAGAATGTCATAAATATTGTTTAACATTAAGAAAAGTGCTGCATGTAGAAGGTAATGAACCTTTTCAGTATTAATTCTAGGTTATTTTTACTTATGTATTTTCATGCATACCTGTTTGTTAATAATTATTTTATCTAATTTAACTACAGATTTTGCAAAAACTAGAAATATATTTGTTAATTCTTCAGTGTAGTTATAAGTTATATTTCAAATTCAAAAAAATATTAAATTAATGTTGGAATATTGTATCGGCATTTTTTGTTGCATGTAACTATGCCAATAAATTTTTTTTTCTATGATTGCTTTTATTTACTTGTATTTTATTTTCAAAGAATGAGATGAAATTCTCAGATTCTACCTATTCTATAATTTTCTTTTATTGAAGTATTTTTATAAACATTAATTACTGTATAATAGGATTGCACAGCTCTTGCTTTTATCTTGGACAACTTGCTGCATAATAATCAGACTGCTGGAGATAAAGAAACACCTGCTCTTGCTAGAGTGTTAATTGCTGCTATAGCATCATGCAATCATTCTGTTGAAGCTCAGACAACATTAGTTAATGAGGTACTTCTCTATTTTGTAATATCCTTTTAAAACTTTCATTCTGTGTTTTAGTATTGAGGGCCAAATGTATATTTCAAATTGGAAATCATAGAAGGTAAATACTTGTGAAAGATTATTTCCCTTTTGAAATATATTCTACCCTCTACGATTTACTGAATGATTTGTTATAGTCTTGGTTTTGTAGTATGTTATCTGTTTTAAAACTCTTGATATTCAGTACACCTAATCTTATTATGTAAACTTGCTTGTCTTCATCTCAAAGTGGTTGATCTCAGCTAAGAAGAAATTTTATTTAAAGTAATTCTAATCTATAAAGCATTTATAATCTATACACATTTTCAAATTTTTCTTTTGAAGCATTTGCTAGGAGTTAAAAAACGTCTTTCTCACAGAAATTAATCTGTCTCAGTTCTGTTCTCTAAAGCAGGGGTGTCCCAACACAAGTGACCTTGCAGGCCACTTCGGAAAAACATAATCTCGCGGGCCGCGCATAAAAATATGTACCTTTGTATCGGACTTGTGTGTGTGTGTGTGAGAAACAAGAAAACATTTATTGAGTGAAAATTTAAAACACAGTGAAGTATTATTATAGTTTTAATTATTTTTCATGTATACAGACATAAATAATATAATAAAGTTTATATTATATAATAATGCAATGATCAAATAATGTTTAAAGTATGACAGTTGTCGTTTTCTTGAAAATTACGGTGTTTCTTTTGAATTGATCTTTCGTTACTCATTGTTGAAATTTGATAGTACTGTTTTTCGCAAGCGTCTAAGTATATGTTGCTCTTTATCTTAACTATCCTGAATGTTTTTTTAAACTTTAAAAAACATCTGACTGCCTCTTGCTTTTTGGGCACTCCAAACAGAAAAGGAGGAGAAATGAAAGTCAAACACAGAGAATTCATGTACCATCCATAGTAAAGGATATGCATAATGTAATTTGGAATTTATTAAAAAAGTAATTTATTATAGTAAAATCAACTGTAACTGTTTGATAATATATAAATCTATTTTAATCTAAAGTGCATATCTATTATCAAAAAGGATTTATTTTAAAACAAGTATGGGAAACAGGCAAATACATTGTAGATATATAAATTTCCCCTCAAATAAATTTCAAAATGAAAAAAGTTTAAAAATGTGATCTTTAAATTTTTTAGAAAGAGTTGGGGGGGGGGGGCAACTTATGTACTGGCGGGCTGCGTGTCGGATACCCCTGCTCTAAAGAGTCAAATATTTTATGCATGATGTTGATCAGTGTTTTTCTTTCCCTTTCTCGAAACCAATGTGTTAACATGTGTGGAAGTTGTCTCTGAAGATTGTTTATTAAGTTTAAAAAACACATTGAATGAGATGTCCTTGAGTATTTAAGAACTTTGAATACATTTATAAATTTACAAACTTGACTATGTGTTTAATTCCCCCCCCCCATGTGTTTAATTATTTAATGAAAGAGTATACTTTATCTTACGCATGCAATTCTTGTATGTTTTACATGCCAATGACAGCTGAATGCTTTTGGTCATTAACTTATGGCTAAATAATTTTTGATGAGTTGTGGGTTCGAGTCCTAGTGAGTCTAAAGACTTGCTGTGTTGAAAGATTAATAAATGTTGAATCTCTCAAAGCTCATTGACGTGGGGTGCAAGTTTGGAAAGTAGAGCGTCAGCATGGGTTTCATTTTCATCACTTGACCATAGTCTCAAATTGAGGTGATTCAGGCAATAATCTTTGTGTTGATTCAGAATGTGATGTTAATTTATAGTCGATCTTAATTCTTTGTATATGAAATTTGTGTTATGACAGTAATATTTTTATATGTGATAGGTACGACTGGCCTTATTGCGAGCTTTATCCTTACCAGAAAGTAACGAGAAACATGCTCGTATCCAGGCCCTTACTGGGTTGATTAGTACTATGATTGAATCATGTCCTTCTACGTCTTCTCAAAATCAATTAGGAGGATGTGCATTGCGTTCACAAGCATCGTAAGTAAAAAAAAATTGCTAATTTTTTTATATGCTGTGTTAAAAAGTAAAAAAATTTTGCATTACAAAAATTTTGTAGGTGTTTTTAAACATTTTTAAACCTTATATTAGCATTTATGAGCTGAGAGAATCTATATGTGTGATGTATTTGCCAACTTAAAGAACAAGTGATTTTTAATTTTACATGAATCTTAAACCATGTGATTATTAAAGTACATGTACTTCTGATCATTTCTAAAAACTCATGGCATTTCTGTTGTATTCTCATCTCTTTTGCTAATTATTTTCTTTTGAATGCAGTTTGACTGCCTGAACAATTTTAAAAACCCATTATCCGTTGTTTTTTTTGTGTTTTTCTTTTGAAAAAAAGTAATAAGTTCATTTAAAAAATTAAAATTCTGAAATTTGTGATTGCGTTGATCTATTGTGTAGTATACGCTATTTATTGATCTGTAAGATGTTGAATCGATTACAGATTAATTTATGTCATATCACACACTGAATATACAGTTATTGAATTCAGATAAGGTATAAATATTTTAAATGCTGCTGGTTTAAAAAAAAGAACTGCTATTTTGAATAAGTGTGGAGTATTTGCATAATGTTATCAACTTAATTTGAAGTGTATTTGTTCACATGTAAAGGAGTGTTTTAAAAATTGAATTCCTAACAAGGAATTTTTCATATAAATTGTTCATTGTATTTCATTTCTTAATAGGATGAACAACATTGTTAGAATTCTACTAAGGAAAGGCATTGTTGTAGATCTGGCAAGAATACCACATTATTTAGATTTATCTAGTCCACATATGGCTGCAACTGTCAATAGTGCTCTTAAACCTCTGGAAACTTTATCTAGAATTGTAAATATACCATCTGGTCATGCCACTAGTAAAACTAAAGGAAAAGGTTCAGGTGCAGCTGTTGAAATCAGAGATGCAGTACCAGAAGCAATGGAAGAAGATGCTAGTGCTCGATGCAGTGGCAAGTCTACTTTTTGTATATTGTATTTTATTACGATCCTATTCTGAACTTTTAAACTAATAGAGTGATATATATTGTAGCAACCTATGTATACGTTATTATAAACTCTTGTAACATAGATTTGGTGGTGCCTGCCCTTTTTTTGTATTGGATTTTATTTTATAATTTTTTGAAATTTCTTCTTTCCTTATTGAAAGACAGTACCTCTTCAAATTTGAATCGAATTTTCCTTTTATTCCTTAAATTTATGTTGAGTAAATTTTGTTCATCTACACCAATGAATCTCAACCTTTGTTGTTGTGGCACATATTTAACAATTTCAAAATTTGGTGGCACACTTACAAAAAAATAATTGCAAAATATTATTTAAAATAAATTTTTAGATTATAATTTTCCATGTTAAATAAAATAAAAAGCATGACAAAGATGAGAAAATGTTTGAGAGAGTAATTACTTATAATTTAATTACAAGAATACATTTAAGACATTATTTGAGCTTGATTATTTTTCATAATTTCATTTATATTTAGTCATAAAAATGATACTGCCACTCTCATTTAGTTATCTACATTTAAAAGTCTCAATCTTTTTTTGTTTCCATATTTATCAATGCTGAAAATTCAAATTCCCTCAAATAAGATGTAGACGATTGTAACAATATTTTTAAAGCTTTTTTTCTGTGGCTATTATGAGGTTATCAGCTCGAATTTTAATTCAAAATGAATTACCTCTTCCGAATATTTTGAAATTAAATCTCTATTATAACAGAGAAATTAGCTTTTCCTTTTCATTCAAAGTTAATTCATATACAGATGTATCCATTATCACAAATCGAATATGAACCGAATCGAACTTTTTTTTATATCCACGAAAGGATAAGTTAAATGTACCGCAAATACTTGTAGTTTATTTTTATAAAACGGCTAAATAATTCAGTTTTGGATTTTATTTTTCTCTCGGAGTATAATTAATAATTAAAAAAAAATGGTGGCACACAAAATACTGCAGCACAAAGGTTGGGAATCACTGATTTACACAATACATGTTTAAACAAGTGAATACATTTTTTTTTTTCTCAATTTTTACATGGTTGAGTCTCTTTCTTGAAGTTTCGTTGTTAATTCTCTCATCATAATGGAATAGAATTTCTGAAGTTTAATTTGATTGAGGCACTTATATTTCAATTTTTTTTTAAATTTTGTAAAAATTGCGATTGCTGTGAATGGATGAGGAGCTAATTTCCAAGATTTTTTCTATAAAAAATCCAAATAATACTCTAAATTTTGTTGCTCCTTAATTGAAAATTTAAACTTCCAGTGCATTTTACCTACATTTTTAAGAACTAATGAATATATATGCCCTTCCCTCCAAGTTAAATCAGTGAAGTTTCCCATTCATTTTGTCAGATTGAATAATTAATTCCAAAATATCAGATTTTCATACCTTGAGTGACATCCAAATTGGTATTGCCTGTATATGGGGGCAAAGATTCAACAATTTTTACAAAAGTGATTAATTTGTTAAGGGTTAGTATTTGGGAATGTTACAATTCCCCCCCCCCCTAGTTAAACAAGAATGGTAATTATTCCTTGGTCTGTATCAGGCAGGAAAACCCCAGTAAATGTTAAATTAAATTTGGGGGGGGGGGGGTAACTTTTAATTCCTGAAGTGATTGGGTTTACTTTTTGATCAGAATTTTTCATATCTTTGAAGTTATAAGTCACAATTTCAATTTTGTTTTGTAATATTTAGTGTATTTGGTTCAATTGAAAATTTTTTAAATTTTACTTAACTCAATTATTTTTTAATTACTTCCAATTGTAATTTGAGAAAAAACTTAAATTGGAAATGTCAAAAACTACATTTAGAACAATAAATGACTACCTCTGTGTGTAAAGGTACTCTAAGTATCCCATTAGGAATATTTGGTAATAAAGGATACAGCTATTTTAAAATTGTTCATAATCAAAATTGTCATGTAATTTCGCTTTCTAAAATTAGGAGCTACATCTAACTAATAAAAATAAAAGTTCTTACAAATATCTTCTAAATAAGTAATATTAAGTACATATTAAAATCTTCCTTTGATAAAACATAAGATATATAGATAAAGTAACATATTTGGTGATATCGTATTTGACATTTATTAGACCCTTTTATCTACCTCTTTTTTTTTATAGTTCATGAACTTGAAAACTAACTACAATACAAAAAACTGTTGCTTTCTGGCAGGTCTAAATGGTCCCTTATCTTGATTGTTTTTATTCTTCCTTATTTGAGATTTTTTTTAAAAATTTTTTAGTCCTTCCTTTGTGTTTTCTTGTCATTTTGAAGAATCTGTTTTGACTCTACTTCATATTTTTAAAATCAATCTAATCACTTGATTTATACAAGACATACAATGTTGTTTAAATATCTTCTATAAATTATGGTAAATGCTGAAATCTATGCCTGAACAAATTCTTTTTACATATGTCATTGTGCAATTAAATTTTTTGTACCAAGTGCGATTGTTATACTTGCACCAAAAGTTTTTACAAGAATAATAGTTACATGATAGGAAATTTGCACAAAAATCATGCTTTTATTAAAGGGAAAGTTTATAATATGCTAGATTATTTTATTTGAAAGTCTTATTTTGAAAAGTAAAAAATTAGAATTTTTTTTTTAAGAAGTTAATAAGTTCACACTAAAGTTTAATTATTTTTCAAAAATTAAGTCAGTCATTGGTTTGTTATTTACAAATCATTCGTAATATAAATAGTGTTGTATATATATCATATTTACAGTAGAAATTTCTAAAATACAGAAAATGTAAATATGAATAGACTTAACAAAATTATTTATTTCATCATTCCCCAGTGTTGTTGTTGGGACTAGAAGTACGCCTGTCGTTGGCCTAGGCCTTGAGCACCATACAGGTGACAGTACGAATTAGCTCAGCGAAATTCCTTGAAGGGACGATAGATGGCGACACCACCTATCTCCACCTCCGCAATTTTGCCATGGGACTGGAGGGGAGGGAAATATTCTCCAGTCCCCTGCACTCGTGATTCTGCCCACAAGACTTTCGGACCCTCTGATTTAACGAGTATGTACTCTGTGTGTACTCGTAGGGTATTTGGTGGCATGGAACCCAGGCCTTCCGGTCTGGAGTCTGATGCTCTAACCACCAGGCTGCCTACGGCCTATTCCCCAGTGTAAAATCTTGATATAATAGCTGAGATAAAAGTGATGTATAACAATAGATCTGATATTTTGTGTGGAATGCACACATTGAAATTTTTTTATATGGGTTACCAGTTGCGAATCTAGTATCAATAATAATTGGATTAGCCTATACTGTTTGGTAATGATAAGAGATAAGCTCTTGCTGGTAGGTTAGAATGAGAGATTTTTATCTTATAGAAAATTACTATCAATTATATTTCCTTTGGGGTAGAATATAAATTGCAAGTATAAAGTTTATTACCTCTTAGTGTAATTATTATCAAATTTTTAATGATATTTTCAATTTTTTATTAATCTGATCCGATAAATACTAAAGGTTATAATGAAAAGAAAAGAAAAAATTAAATTTCTCTATTTTAAGGAAATGAATTGCTGAGTCTGCATTATTATATTTAATTTATAGTACTTAGTGAAATCGTAACACTATTTCTTATAGCCTTTTTCCAGAATGTAATTTCAATGATGAATATGCTTTTAACTCACAATTTTACTGAACAGTGTTTTATAATGCAAATTTTTGATGGTGCACTGTAAAATTGGTGATAGATTAATTTATGATGTAAACATGTATTGAAATTATTTCTAAATATTTTTCATGTAGCTGATGTTTCAATGCCATTCAGAGGAAATGAAACACAAGCACAAGATATGACTGTAAGATTTTTTTTTTGTTGTTCTGTTATAAAATATAGTATATGTATTGACATACTAGAAGCAAGATTACATATCAGAATGGCGCTTTGGGTTACTTACCTTGTTAAGGCTGTTTTCACCATGTATACGACAATGTGGACTTCCTGCAGAGCCCATTTTCAGGCAGATAAAATGCCTCAACTTTTATAAATATTTGTGACATTTGTTCATAGCATAGTGTTTTAAAAATTTCAAAATATTTCATAAATAATCAGTTTTTCCTTTTAACATGTAAAAGGATAGTTCATTTAGCATTACGGTATAGGGGGGAAATGAGAAACAGAAATATATAAATATTTAAATTTTATAAAAGAAAAAAATGTGTCAACTTTGATAAAAATGAATACTATGATATATAAAATAAGGGATTCTCTACAGGATAGTGAAGTCAGAATATAATATTAATGTTTGAGTACTTTTATATCTGAAAAAGTATTCTAAATCTAGGTCCTATTCTTTAACATCTGCCGAAGACAGCCTTAATAATGGGCAATAGCTTAAAGAATGTTAATTTGTGTAAATCTGTCTTGATTGTAAATTATCTCAAATTTTTATTTGTAAAATGCATTTAGATAAATTCTATTGCTCTATTTGCTTAGAGCTCAGCATGTGATGTTTCAGTCCAGGCCAAATATAAGTCCCGACTCACTAAATGTGTTTTGTGTGAAAAGGATGGTGCATGTCATAAGTTATATGAGTTCAAATAAATATAGCTTTTTCGAGAGTTTAGCAAAATTTATTTTCATGTTAATTGTTAAAACGATCATCTCATGGGATTTCCTGCAAATTATGGTGATTATTTGGTTACCAGTACCTAAAGTATTGTGGCTGATATTTATTGGAACGAATTAATTAATGTAATTCACAATAAATTACCAATATTTGAGTATTGATATGTTCTGTAGCTTAACAATATTATGATTATAGTTGAATTATTAATGTATTAAATTCTAGAAAAAACTTGTGTGAGTGTAAAAAAAAAGATGCAAGATAATAGAGATACAGGAATAATTTTTTTCTAAAGAAATTTGAGAATATTGTATTGAAATTGTATTCACTTTATTTAAATTAAATTGATATAATTTACAATACTTTAATTTGTTTTATGTGATTTTTTTTGTGTATTTATCATGAATAAAGGCTGATTTGATTTTTTTTTCTATGTTATTTCTAATAATACACATCTTTTTTTAAAATTGGAAACAGGCCAATAAGAGATGCAAGCCACTGTAGCAGAACTTTTTGCCGCTTAATTTATGCTTGTATTTTTTTATTTATTAGATGGATTCAACACTTGAGGGTTTGATGAATGAAATTCTTGATCGACATGAACGTTCCAATTCTGAGCATCAAACATCTCATGGTAATTAAAACTCATTTGAAGTTTTATTCGATTCTTATTTTGATACTTCTCTCCCTGTTTAATTTGAGTTTATAAAGATTTTCTCAAATGGGATTTTTAAACTATAAAATATTCATTTCTACATGATATTTCACTGCCTTTTTTTAAAAAATTTAGAGCTCTTGTGCACGCACACACACACATATATATATGTGTATGTGTGTGTGATACCTGTTTTAAACTTGCTGGGATTTTATATGATGGCAGAAATGCCGCAGGCAGGTGTGGGATACAGAGTCGAACCTCTATTCAACGCAGTCGCTAAATCCCAGAAAAAAGTTAGTTATATGGAAAATATGTTAGATAGAGGTTCATCTTTCAATATATTTTATAACCCGTATAATTCAAATTTTAAATTCATGAACACTGTGTATTAAAAAAAGTAATTATGCACACTTTTTTGTCAATTAATATCCATTTGTTTTATATATCTTACACATCAAAAGAAAGACTGCAAGGAAAAGAAGATGGAAAAAAAAAATAATGTGAAGGAATACACTATATTTTCAACATAAAGAAATTTTTCTTTTTCCCCAATGGGGTTTGCGGATTGGTATTTTTACTTTTGCAGATTTAATACATTCCCCATCAGCTGGTATCACTCTAGTGCGGCACCATGTAGGTGATACCAATTGCAGGAAGTAATTTTGACACCCAGTTTCTTCCCCAAAGGGAGGCACGTGAGCTCTGGTGATGCAAACTTGTTCCAGGAATTTAATGTTGCCCAGAGCACCTAAGCTAAACAGGCACTCAAGGAATTTCTATTTGCCATATAATCATATGACATGGATGCTGTTGACTTTCTGCATCATGATAATTCGCCGACTTGGGCCGGGGTCAAACCTGCTACCTTAGTTGCAGAAAGCCATCGACAAATCAACTACGCCACCCAATTGGCGAATTATTTTGTATTAAAATTAATTAATTTTAAGGATGTTTTCTGTTTTAAAGCATACAAGAAATTTTAAACATTATTCTATAACTAGAAGTTCTAAACATACATTATATATGGATCCTTAAATTTACTCATAAAATCTGTTGTTTTGTTGTCTATTATTTGAGTGTTTTTGTTTGAATAAGTGATTTGTTTCATAATATGCCCCCACATCTTTGCAATGTACCAAAAATCACTTTAGGCATACTTTTCCTCGTCTTTTCTTAAATTTTTCTAGCCACCCATTGCTTCCTGGAAATTGGTCGTATCCCAATGACTTCTCTAATTGATACTATGAAAGCCTCAGAGATAAGAGCGTTTTGAACACAAGAATTTGATGAATCATAATTTTGTAACTCATCTCGATTTTTTATAATGAATGATAAGCTGTTTAGAGAAATACCAAATTTAAAAGTAATGCCTTTGTCCACTTCCAGAAGAATTAAATGTTTTTTGTTTTATGTGCAAGCACTTGTGTTTTGACATTTTCAAGCTAAAAGAAATGCAATTAACAATTTGATTGCTCGACACTTCAAATAAACAAAGACTAGCTCAAGAACGCTAGAAAACTCTACTGAGGGTGAAAAGGGATATCGAAGATGTTTCTAGTGAATTGGACAATGGGGGTTAAAGGTTACACTTGGCTGAAATGCTAGAATTTTATTGTTCTCGGCGAGTTAGGCGCCTAATAAAACCAGTTCAAAATTTACGACTACCGTAAAATGTGTTAAAAGAGAGAATGACTTGAAGTGCCCAAAAGTGCTTTAAAAATAGGAAGAAAAGTAATTGAATCGCTATTACAAATTCGTTGTATAGAAAATGCACTTTGCTATTGAGAGGTTATTTTACAAAGAAAATCGTGAAATATTCTTGGTTCCAGGAAAATGTTTGCTACATTGAAAAATTCACAATATGGAGTTCAAGTCTCCTCTATTTATGTCAGGCCCTAGGCCTGCTGGTAAAATGAGGGCATCATATCTAAAATACTTCTTTATTTTTTTTTCAATCACATGAAATCCAACATGGCGGCTCTTTGGCGCACAACCGAGTAGAGCAATAAACAACACTTCGGCGAGGAGTCACCAGCTAAGCCTCTTCTAGTGTGCGTTCTTTCTCGTCAGCGCTCGTTCCACCTTTACATAGGCTTATTTACCCACAAATCCTTACGCAATGGTAAAGAGTTAGCTCTATTTTCTTTCATTACTTACTTAATTTTGAAGCTAAACTTTTCAAACCTAACATGTATATATATATGACATGATTTGAAGTCAGAAACAGTCTTAGTTTTTAAAAAGGATCTTTATTTGATGAAAGTTAGACATATTCTGACCTAAGAGGCATAGAGAAAAACGAAAGCCACTGAAAATCTTGTGGGTTAAGATTTAAGACGTTGATCGGGGGTTTCATGAGAGCACTTGAAAGTTAATGCTGACATATAGGGCTATTAAATATAACGATCTGGAATTGGACATGTTTATTGGTTAGGCCATATGTTCCGAAGAAATAAATGGGTGATTAGTTTGATACTTGAAGAGGTAAGGAAAAAAATAAAAGTTAAGTGCTAGATAGGGAATTTATTAATTATCCTTACATATATATATATGTAGTATGTATATATATGTTATGTATGAAATATATTTTTCAAAAAAAAAATTAACATTGATTTCTATCTATTTGAAAGTTGATTAAATTCTGAATTTCTTAGTTCATTAAATTATCTCATTCATCAAATCAATTGAAAATCAGTTTAAATATCCTTGAATAAAATACAGTCCAACCTCCATATCACGAACGTCTATATTGCGAATTTTTTTATATAGCGAACTTTTTCCTGGAACCGAAAACATTCCACGATTTTCTTCATAAAATAGCTTTCCAATAGCGAAGTGCGTTTTCTATGTAGTGAACTTTTTCCTCTTGTGATTCAATTGGCGCCCCCCGGTTTTTTTAAGTAGTTTCGAACATTCAAAGTATTCTCTCTTTTAACCCATTTTATGGTGGTCATAAATCTTGCACTTTGGTACCTGACTCACAGAGAGCAATAGAATTCTAGTGGTTTCATCCATGCAACCCTTAACCCCCTTTCTTCAGTTCACTAGAAACATCTTCTATATCCCCTTTCACACTTAGTGGAGTTGTCTCGTGTCCTTGAATGTCAAATCAATTTCTAGTTAGAAAATAATGTATGTTTAAAATTACTTGCATGCTTTAAATTAGAAAATATCCTTAAAATTTATTAATTTTAATGTAAAAATTTTTTCTAAGTGTTGAAAATACAGTGTGTTCCTCAATATTTTGCTTGTTTTCCTTGTAGTTCTTTCTTGGTTTTTTGACGTGTAAGATATATATATAAATATTAATTTTCAAAAGGGTGTGAATAATTCCTTTTTTTTTTTTTTTAAACAAATAGTGTTTATGAATTTAAAGTTTGTTTTATGTGGTTTATAAAGTATATATTGAAAGAATAACCTCTATATAATGAATTTTCCATGTAACGAACTTTTTTTCAGGATTTAGCGACTTTGTTATTTAGAGGTCTGACTGTATATAATTAAGAGTGCTTTTTAAACTTTTTTGAGATTTTATTATTTTTTGTTGTTTTTAAATAGTAATTCACATTGAATTTTGTGTCATAAATAAGATAAAATTACGAGAAATTAATGGAGATTTGATAGCTTATTGGAATCCAAGCAGGTGGGCAGATAATCTTTTTCTTTCTACTTCTTTTTTCATTTGAAGTAATGAGAACTGTTCTCCATATTAAGGTTCTTTTTTATGTCTGTCGAATTGGTTGAAAGTGATAATTTCAGTCTTTAAAGTATACAGCTGTATAGCAATTTAAAATCTCTTACCCCTCCCCTTTGTTAAGAAACTGGTAAAAATGAACAAGATATAAATATTAGTGATGATATGGATTCTCATACTAATCCTCAAATTGGTGCCAGTCGCTCTGCTACATTTCAAGATAATGGCCATGGTAATTTTGATTGCTGCCTCTCTTGCAATCACAGTGGCATGATATCTTTAATATATTTTTTGCTTTAAAGTTTTTATTGGGTAAATATAAGGTTGAGGGAAAAGACATGAATTTCAAGACTTGATTAAACATGTTTTGGATTACCAATTTTGGTCAAATATTCAGTTTGTCCTATAGAT
Organism: Trichonephila inaurata madagascariensis; assembly: GCA_019973955.1. Lineage (NCBI taxonomy): Eukaryota > Metazoa > Arthropoda > Arachnida > Araneae > Nephilidae > Trichonephila > Trichonephila inaurata. The sequence goes on from BMAV01003169.1 coordinate 285,519, forward strand.
TGTTGGCATTTGAAAGGTAGCTTCACAATGCCTCTCTGATAGAAATCTTACCCCCTATTAGCGCAAAACTCTAGTAATCGATTTTCGCAAACTTCTCTTGATGTAAATTTCTTATCACATGTAATTTATTATCTTCTTATCTTATTATACATATGGTGAATGCATCAATACTTCCCAACAAACCTACCAGAGTTCCTGGAGAGTCGCTGTAGACATGTGTGGCTTGATATCTTTCTGATGGATCGCAGCACCTCTTCTGTTGGCCATTTCTGGTTAATTGCCAGCTTCAAGGTCTGATTTAATGTCCTATTTGGATCTCTAAGGTAGAGATCTGAATTTAGTATTTGGCCATTTGGAAGCTACTTGTAAATCCTTTAAAGTCCCACCAAATGCACAGTAGAACCTTCCTAGTTAGGCTACTGTTTGAGGTGCTTCACCATTCTGTGACCACAAACATTGTTTTTGCATAATGTTTGCAACTAATTTCTCATCCCTAGTCAATAATCAGTTTAGGTAATGGGTTGATTTCATTCCATTTAGCTAAGGCTTCGCAGATGGAAATTCGATATATCATGATTTTGGCACCTAAACATCAAGCTTTTTTTTTTTTTTTAAATCCTGCTCTGTGCAAATGGTTTAAAACTTTTATGGCCAGTCTTTAGCTCCTGGGCGATGCTACGTCTACTAACATACTGGTCAGCTGTGATCATTTCTGTGATTTTTACAACATTTCTGATGTTAAGACACCTGAATGGAATCGCTGGAACCAAAATTGTACCCAATTAGTGTTTTCAGTATCAGGACCATAAACACCATTCACAATTTTAGCCGTCTGGTTTGCATTTTTGCTTTTATCAAAGAACTGAAAATGCATCCAATTTTTTTTGTTTACCTCCATTTTTAACATCCTGTCACTCACAACTGAATGCCTCAAACAAAAACAGCAAAATTTTTTTAGTGCGAAATGTCACCTTTCCAACTATCTTAAATCTGATATTGTTTTATCGATACTTTACTAAGATATTGATCACTACAACCATGTAACAAAAAAATAATAGATTTCTTTTTCCCAACCTAATATCGAAGAAAACTATGGAATTGGTATTCAATGCATACCAATTTCAGGAAATTGATTATGTGAAATGGATATGAGAAAATATAGTAAGAACAAGGCTAGGGAAATTAAAAGGATGCAGTGCTTCGAAAATTTGTGTTCACTTATCTTTAATTTGTGACTCTTCAGACTTCCTAATGCTAGAAGTGAGGGATATTTTGCACCCGTGTGATAGATCATTATGTTGCATATAGTTTGTTTTGATACTTCTCTTTTGTTCTGTACAATGTCCATCAATTCAGAAAATTATTACATTTTTATTTTAAAATTTTCAGAAAGTTTCTTAGAAAATCACTGGTTTTCATTTGTCCTTAATTTGAAGTAAAATGATCTTACTAAAACATTACGTACTTGCTGCTAATGTATGAATTATTGGATATGAAAAATATACATTTTTAAGTATGCTTAATCAAATTTGCACACTTTTGCTTATGTGCAATATGTGAGAATAGGTGCAGGTGTTCCATTATATAATTACATACATTTTAAAAATGTAAATTACAATGTTGTAAGTTGTAAGAACTTCTTTAATTGAAAAGTATTTTAAAATTTTTTTCTAAAAATTTATATACGTACGTTTTTTCCTAATCTTTGATAACATATTTCACAAAAGTTATTGCTTAGGATTGCATCTTTCTCTTAAATGAATGCATTAGATAATTTAAAGAAGGCAACATAATGAAAATCAACATGGAGGAATTAATGCATTTGTACAAGTCTATGGAATATAAACATTTACTATATTAAATTTAAATGAATGATGGTTAACTGCTGTAATAAAGTCTATTTGGAAGGAATTATTTTTTTCATGAATTGAGTAATAGTATTAATGTACTTATGTATTAATTTTTATAATTGGTTTTAAACAGGAATTTAAATTTACTTATATAAATGAAAATTTTAATAGTTGTAATGAATGCTTATATTTTTAATTATCTTATTAATTATTGATAACATACTTAAAACTGTGCACATATAACTTTTTAAAAAATCATTAGAAAGGTTTAATTCGTAAAACTAATTTGATTGCAATACTTTTTTAATCGATTATCCCTAAGTTAAGCTACACATACTAGTCACCATCTAACAACACTCTTTAATTTTATAATGATGTATCATCTCGAAAAATGTAATTGCAATTTGTAACCTTAAGTAGTAACCTGTATAATGTTTGTTGGCACATTAGCTTCAGGAGTGGATTTAATTTAAAAGTTCCGATATATTTTTAATTTTTGGTTTGCTAATATATACTGGCTTTCCTTGTACAACCCAGTACTTGTAAAACATGATTTCAATAGTACATGGTACAAAATTTGCAATTATTATAGCACGGATTTGATATTACACTGCAGCGAATCACAGGCATGAGTATGAAGTGTATTGGGGGAGGGAGAAAGGCACAGATAAGCAAATTTTTCTCTGAAATAAGTAAATGTCTTTGCAAACATTGTCAATGTCATTTTGTTTCCCAAAGCC